>CM022491.1:3032460-3054505 GCA_011952105.1 Coreoperca whiteheadi | reverse complement strand
TATGCGTGTGTGCGTGTGCGTGTGTGTGTGTCCAAGTAGGCCCACTGGTGCAGCTTGCCCCAGTCAGAGTAAAGTGTTATTCAGAGTGCCACTGTCAGTTCCTCTCAGTCCCTGGAGAGGCTGTGTGCCCTCCTTAAGCCCTTCAGCGGTATCTGCAGGCACGCTCAACATGGAGCTTACACTACCACTACAATTCCCTTTGTCTTTGACTTTCAGACTTTTTGGCGAAAATTATCACAGCGTGAAACTTCGGCTGCCTGTGAATTAGATCAGAAAGGATATGAGCCATAATTCCTGGCCCGATCAAATTTAGATTCATGACCATGTGAAAATTGTGAGATTTATGGTGCAAATCATAACTTTACTTGAAGATATTCTAATTTTGTAACCACGTCTATAAAAAAAAAGGTGGGTTTGATTTTAGCAAAGCCTGCTACATTTCACTATTTTGATTAAGTCCTCGATGAACTTTTCGCTTGGTAATCTTTATTGCTCTACAGCTTAATGAAATCACATTTCACAGAGATTTACGATGTGACTGAGATGGTGACTTACAACTTTCAGTGGTGAAAATTTATTCTTTTTGCACATTCTAATTATGCAGGATGTCTCTGGGAGAGTAATCTACATGACAGCATCTTACATATGAGAGCTCCCTAAACTGGTTGTGATTCGAGACCTTGTTCGTACGAAGTGTGAGCACACAGTAGAGAACATGCATAAGCACAAAGCTGTTTGATATACAGCACGCTCAAACTGATTAAGAATCTCAGACAGAGAAAACCATGTTTAAATGAAGAGATTTAAAAAGGTAACATTTAGAGAGAGATCCATGACTGAGAAAATGTAAATGTGGGTGGGTTTTGTTTCTCACCTAGTGATTTAATGATTTTCCTTCTCAACCTTGAATACAGATAGAGGTTACAGCATTCCACCTCCCCCATGTATTATATAGTATCATCCCTCAAACTCTACCACTTCCCCAACTATACATCTGCTCTGTAATCTCGTTTCCTTATCGCCTCACTTCCTACACTTTCAAAAAAACCTGCAAACCACGTAAAAAATTATGAAGTACCACCTTGAGAGCGTGTGGTATACAACTCATTCATTTCAGCTCATGTGTACAGTATGGGCTACAGAAAGAAAAGCCTTGGGTGTGCGGTGCATTTTGAATCAGTAATGTATTCAATGATCACTGATGCCAAAGAAAACTAGAAAACTATTTTAGTCCAAAAGGAACAATATTAATGAGTTTCTTCTCAGTATTTGGCAATAAATTAGGGTTGTGCAACCAAGTACCACAAATATACTTGCATTAGCATCAGCTGTACTAAGGTTTCTGACGATCTTATTGCTCCACATTAGAGAGCTACAGCTCAACCTAAATGTGATGAGGCTCTGGCTGGTTTACAGTTGGAATTTCAATTGGACCATCTTTCCTTTGGATTTGTCGGAGTTTTCTGTCAAGCATTCCGGTTACAGTCGGTGACATGAATGTGAATTAGACTTCACCACACTGGTGAAGCACATCCTCACCACACTGGAACTGGTGTCCCCCCCCCAATAGGATACATAATTGTTATTGTTCATTGGAAAACATAAAATATAGTTTGTTGGGATTATAGCGGTGTCAGAAGAATGTAGTGAAACGACGAGGACATTAATGTGGTGTCGGAGATTCCAAATCGATAATGGGTATCTGGATGTCAGGAGCAATATTTTACTAAGAAATATTGTGTGTTGTTTTGTCCTAGAAGTCGTCACCCATCTGCACGGTATATTATACTAATTTGTCATGATGTCCTTCGGCAACTTCTGTTCCATTTTGTCCTGTCTGTAGCTACTTTCACTAGCAGAAATTTGGCCACACTTATTCCAATCAAAGCCTTCCAAAACTTTTCATTCTTAACATACACATTCATTTGTTTGTCACTGCCTTTTTAAATTAAATTTGAGACTCTTCATTCATATTTGCACTGCAACATTTTATTCTCCTGTTGAATATCTTTGACTCAAGTTCAGCTTAATTTAATCTATCTACTCTTTTAAATCCTATTTTGTATTATATTTTACATTTGTATACAGTATCACCTTTTGTTTCTTTTATATTTTGTCTTGATGTCTTATGTAAAGCACTATGAATTACCTTGTGGTTGGAAGATGCCAAACAAATAAGCTGGCCTTGCCTACGCAACAGCCTTTCATATTTTGTCTTACTGTGGCTGTAACTTCTATCACTTCTTTCTGCTAAACACGCCACAATCAAATTTATACCAATAGCTGTCATACGGTTAACTGCAATAGCCTGTTGAAGACATTAGCTGTTCTATTTTATTAGCAACTGGCCAACAGCCATCTTTTCCTCTCACAAGAGCATTCATCAACATCCCCAGTCTTCTTCACACCAGCGAGAATTTCCCTCATACTTACCTGACAAGCCATTAATTGCCTATAGTAAATTATAATGTTCACAGCAAATTCACATGGTTATCTTTTCACATTTTCTATGTTACGATCGCAGGTAAATGCCTACAACGAGGCAGCAGGGGGAACTTTTAGCAGTAAAAAGGAAAAAACGATTAAATAAAACAACAACGAGCATTTTTGGCACGTTACCGCAAGTGCATTTTCTCTCACTGTTTTAATCCTGTCTTCCACACCTCTACCATTTTCTGCTCTGCACTGTCACACCCCAGTTCCCCCTCCTTCCTATTCTTCTTCTCTTTTATCACGCAACAGGTTAGCTATCAGGAAGTAGTTTGACTGCAGAGGCATCAGCAATTTCTGGACAGGATGTGGTTAGTCAGTGTGCCCACACAGTTAAAGCAACTCTTTGTGTTTGGTCAAAGACGATATAGATACCTCTATAGGTGGAAAATTAAAACAATAGTTCCCGGTCATAATGACTTCAGGAAAACGTTCCCAAAGGCAACTATGGAAGTCTTGTGGATCTCAAACTCCAAATATTAAAATAAATATTACTGATTCACGGGGTTGAAACAAGATTACTTTCCCCTTCCTTCTTATGTTGTGCGATCTTGACTGTTTTTACTTTGCTTTCCTTCATCATCTTTACCCTCTGACACAAACCCACTGGCCCTCGGACCTTTTTTAGGATACAACAAAGTGGCGATGACGTGACTTTGTTAATTTCAGTTAGCATTATAAAGCTATAAATATTCTAATATTGTTTTGTATTGACAGTAAAGCAGACACAATTAAGCCGGGAGATGACTGCTTCTCTGAGCTTCTTCCACTATCTTCTCTCCTCGCCTTTTCCTCCTCCACAGTCATTTGCTGCTTATTAGAATCTCTCTGTCAACTTTGTCCCATCTAATTCTCACCCAATTACAATCTAAATGAACCACAGGACTGCTTAACTTGCTTTGCCTCTTCCCATTGTTTAATTTGTGACGGTAACAAACTCTGATTAGGCCTCCGAAAAGGTTCATAAATTAACCACTCAAGGCCAAATTAATCACCATTCCCTTGAAAGATAAATGGGCAATATTCAATATTTCCATATAGATCCCACTGACAACAATAACGCACTGTGAAAAGAAGAACCCTCAATGACAATGACTGCAAATTTTCCAGGCTGACATTTTGACCAGGGATGGTGCATCACCAGCCAGTAAAATGTCACTTACTGAGAATTTCTGTCTGAGCTAGTTTAAAACCTTCATATGCAATGTTTGCACTACAGCAGTTTTCACTAGTCACATCTGAGTTCCAGAGGTAAAACTGGGCCAATTTGATTAATGCCATTGTCTCAACACGAGGAGCATCGTTACCACAATAAAAGGATTGCCAAAAGAGGAAGAGGATGAGTGGAAATAAAGGGGGAACATGGAAAGAGAGTGACTTGAGGTACTGTAGAAAAAAAAAAGATAAAAACATAATATAGGAATAAAGAATAGAAACAGTAAAAGAGAGAACTCGAAAGTGGGAGAAGCAACCAGCCAATGGCAGTGAAAACACACAATCCCAAAGAGCTACACTGATCATCATCCAAGACAAAAGGACAGCAAAACACGAAAATGAAATGAAATTGCCTGATTTTGACAGTGGATCCAGTTTAGCATACAAACAGGCAGCAGATAATTAGTCTCAAGAGGTAAATCAGCACTAGTGGGGGGAGAAATCTCTCACAATATTGAAGCGGCTGTCCTTACATGAAAAGGCAGACATATTACAGGCCTAACTGAAGGCTGGTGGAGATTTTCTCCCTTCCAACACTACATCGCTTTAATCTCTGGTATACATGGAATAAAATATTCATTAAAAAAAACCAGACATTATTAAAACTTTCAAGTCGCTTTCATCATGTTGTTAATGTGTGCAACACAAACAGATTTAAATTCAAGTCAGTATGCCCTATACTCATGTAATTAAATGTAACCTAATGGCGGGCACGCAGTGGGTTCCTTCGGTCATGTAGACTTAATATTTTCTTATGTCTTTGACCAGTGAAGTTGTTCAAAGGAAAACAGTCGAGACTAAAACTAAAATAACTATGTAGTAAGAAAGAGCAACAGCGCTTAGCATCAAAATTACAAACTACTATAAGAGCCTACCAAACCCTAGGCTGATCACCTCACCACGACAAATACCTGTAAAAACCTGTAATAACTGGTAAATGGCCTGTACTTGTATAGTGCCTTTCTAATCTGACTACTCAAAGTGCTTTCACACGACATCACATTCACACACATTCATACAGTGATGGCAGGAGCTTACTGCCCATCAGCACAAAGTAATGCAACCATTCACACACACTCACAAACCGAAGGCAGAGCTCTCGGGAGCAATTTGGGGTTCAGTATCTTGCTCAAGGGACACGTCGACAGGTGGGGGAAGCTGGAATCAAACCGTCGACCTTCCGATTGGTGGACAACCCGATCTTCCACAAAGCCACAGGCGCCCCTTAATATAAATATAAAAGCAACAACCTCCTCTACCAGTCTAAAAGACAACATCATGTTATAACAACATATATAACTTCTGGTTGGTAAAACCTTCTTAGGTTAAGTGGCAAGAGGGAGCAAAGACGGAAACTATTAAATGCCAGGCATTAGTGAGATGTAGCACTGCATATTGCTGATTCCCCAGTTGTGAATAATTTCTTTTTCAATAGTAGTCTGTTTTGTCAGCAGTGCTGCAGAGCTTTCACTAAGCAATGCAACATACATTGGTACTGATACGGTCATCCAGACGCACACAAAAAGAGGAAAACACAAATATGTTCTAAACACGACATACAAAGAATAATTGATACCACAAGAAATACTGCCCACGCATAGACATTATCACACATATACTGTATGTATGTATGTATGTATGGATACATATTTTAGTAGTAGTAGAGCCCGAACAATTTATCGGTAAGCCGATATTGGCCTACAGTCAACTAGTAACTAGTTCGTTTTACTGTCCTGGACGACCAACCCCTTTCGGTGGTAGAAAATGTGGGGTTTCAATGCTTAATTAAGAGTGGCAGTCTTTTATAATCAACTGTCAGTTCATGCACTATTACTTTATACTGTAATATTAACCTCAACCGGTAAACCCACTTTGTACCTTACACTTATTTAAATTTTAAATGTATACTTATACCCACTTTGTAGTTACCTGTATTGTATTATTGGTTTTTGCTTAGTACTTCCATTCTTGTGTGCACTGATGTGATAGTGAGCTGCTGTTACAAAGAGTTTCCCCTCAGGGATTAATAAAGTATTTCTGATTCTGATTTCGTTGTGGACTATATAATGGAGAAGTTTTGGTTCTCCATTTGCGTTGTGTTTTTAGGTGGCTAATTGAGCAAAGTGCTTCCATGTATTTTATTATTAGCAGTAGTATTAGTTCAAGAATAAAATAAAAATATCGGATTGATATTGGAATCGGCAAGTAGGCAAAGCTGCGGCATCGGTATCGGAAGTGAAAAAGAGGTATTGGGGCATCCCTACTTGCCATCGATGGTTAAACCTAGTCCCACTCGCTACAACACAACTAGGTTGGAAAAACCCACACTTGCACCACCAATTCGAATGTGCTCTCCTCGCCCCTTCTGCCCCAGTCTGTTCAGCCACACTTTCTTGCCTTTCACGTTCCAAAAGTGTCCGGTTCAAATAGATACGGTTCAGGATCTGCACCAAAGTAAATATCTTCGGAACCGTCTGGATTTAAGACACGCTCACTGTGCTAGCAAGTCGTCAAGTTGGACGGAAAGTTAGCCTACTTTCAGGCGCTGCATAATATCATCAGTGGTGGGATGTAACTAAATACATTTTGTACTGTACCTTTACTTGAGTATTTGCATGGCATTTTCTGCTACTTAAGCAACTGACTTGATACTGAACAGGCTGATGTTTTAACCATTTCTTTTATTTTATATTTATTCTTTTTTTTTCAGCGTTCATTTCTAGAATGCTTTATGTACATTTAAAATATATATATATATATATATATATAACTTAAATATTCTATAATAAAGTTATTTATTTTGAAAGTAGCCCTCTGAGTGACTTTGCATGGTCATAGCGATGCACAATCCATATAGAAAAGGTCTATTTTCATTTCAGCCCAAAGATTCAATATTGCGGCCACTCTATCGGTGAAAAAAAATCAGTATCGGTCTCAAAAATCCTGTATCGGTTGGGCTCTACTTTATAGTACAGTACATGCATATAATAATATAGAACCACCAACAGACATATTACAGCCTATAAACCTGTTTACATATAAGAATCTACATAGAATGATATTTTTGTCGGACTAAGCAAAATAGGATGAATGGGGAATTTTTTTATTCCTTTAGATGTTTTTATATAATATTTACTTATATAGCAACAAGTAAGAAAGAAGAGAATGCGCTCTTACTGTACTATTGGCATCCGATTGGTCTGTGGGCTCTGATGCGGCCTTGGTGGATATCAATAAACACTGTTATGCACAGACTCTTATCCTCTAAACCAGACGAAGGCCACTGTATACTAATTGTATTACGGCCTATAATATTAAAGTTCAGTCATTTATTCTGCAAGTGTTTCTGAATTCATTCATTTGACACTTGATCGGATCTGAAAGTCACAGTATGGCAAAAAAGCATCAGTTGCTGTTCCATGCAGATGCCTCTAACACATTTACCATACACATCATTAACAGAGTCAAACACATTGCTGATGTAAAGAAGTGACTGTCAGCCACAATCATGTCCCGTTTTCACCTTGTCCATTGTAATGACTCACTCTGAGAACTGACTCACATCAGCGAGCAGGAAGTGATCCACTGAACCAGATAAATGAAGATCGTAACAGTGTTCTAACAAAATAAAAGGCCTGGGAAGTTGATGGGTTGAATACCCAGTGCGGTGCTAGTAAAAATCTAGATGGTGACCGAAAATGAGACTCTCTCCTCCCTTGACAGCAATCAAAGCTCTAGAGAAAGGCACCTAAGCCCTTATTATTGTTGTTCAATGGTCAATCAGCAGATTCATTTTTGTACAAGGCGGTTTCCATATACAGACAAACCTTCACATTGACAGCACAGGAGAAACCCACACAGACACAGGGAGAACCAAAACATTAAGCACAGAAAGACCCCAGTCGACCGCAAGGCATTACAACCGTGCACAAATCCTGGACAAAATTACTTTGTCACATGGATCTTAAGCTCTGGAGACATATTAAAATTACATTGGCCCAGTGTATGTAAACCCAAAGCCACGACCTTCAAGCCATTGTCTTCCTCTTCTGGTGTTCCCAACAACTTCCTGTGACTGCATACTGACTACGTTTTCTGCCAACACGTTTATTTGCTGCTGCACAATAAAAGTGGCTGCACGTTCACTGAGTTACTGCAAAATGCTTGCAGCTAATAAAGGTGTGTTCTTTGTTTGTTTTTTTTTCGCATTTTGCTCCTGGTGCAGAGCTGCTTTTCTGTTTGTTTTCATCAGCCAACCTCATCAATGCATTTTTTTTTCTACATGCACACATGTCAGCATCAACATCGGTGAGGAGAGGTAGAGTATAATGGAAACGCCCGTCACAGAAACACCGCACAGTGTGTGCTTTCTGTCCGGGGTGTGTTACTGAAGCGGAATTGTAAGAAGCAGGTGAGGAAAGCAGATATCTTGCTGGAAAAGCAATTATCACTTAGAAAGCTACATTTCTCCACATACTACAATGTTAAAAAGAAATCAACTAACAAACATCCCGAGGTAACAACACATGCTGCACTAGATGCTGACGATACATTAACAAAAGAAATCCTCTGGGTCATGTTTAGGTCGAGTAAAAGCAGGCACAGAGAACTCTGCACTGCAAGCAGAGAAACAGCTCTTTACTGTGGAGATGAAGACAACGCATCATAATGGGCCTAATGCTTACAGAGGAAGTCACTTGTCAGCCCTGGAAATATTGCTGTTACAATAACTTACGCACAAACCGCTCGATCTCTCAGTCGTGCACTACAATACAGCAAAATACACAAGACAGCAGGCCCAGGAAAATGTATGCGAATGCTTAGGCCATACACAACATGGAGAAAAGAAAGACTCCATCATCCCGAGGGGTGCCAATGCAGCTACATGACAACACCTTTCACAACAACTCAGCCAGCCTCGCAAAGTAATATGAAATAATTGAATCGCTAGATGGAAAGGCCACCAGTAAAAATCCAAAAGGATATAAAAACAGTTGACCATAATAACAGTTGAGACCATCTTCTCTGTAATAACATGTACAACCAACGCCTGAGTCTCTCTTCTGAAATCGATTGTCCTTGATTGCATTGACAACAATAATTTCAGGACTGTTGTGAAAAGATTGCTTTTAATACCGAACAGAAATTCTGTTTCATCATCGCCTCTAGTGGCACTTGAATAAAAACACAAGAATAAAAAAAATTATAATAATAAATACAAAAAACTCTTGGCTGTGAACTGCAACATCGCAAAATATTTATCAGTGCATTTGTATGGTCTAAAATCAATAGCAGAGACCGATACAAATAACCAAACCTACAGCAGGAATGTCAAACACCAAGTTTTGAACTTAATACCACTAGTTGATAAAAGGGTTGGGTTTCTCACAAAAAAAAAAAAAAAAAAGATGTAAACGTCATCATCACTACTACTTGGCAGAATAGTAGTATCAAAATGTTTTGATTTATTCAACTTAGTATTGGTACTGGTATAATAATTCTGGTCGTGGTAGCTATAGCTCTGATGGAAGAGAGGATTAGCCATTAATTGTCAGGTTAAGGGTATGATGCCCTGCTTCTTGCCTCTGCTAAAGTCTCAAAAGCCAGACATACATGGGGGTTCGGTGTCAAGAATATGAATGATCTTTATAGGGCATCAACTGAGCAATCGCTGCAGTGTAAAACAGCCCATGCCAAACAAACATTACTTAATCATTTCTGACAGGGGACTGATGATGGTTGACAGCTGAATAATTGTTCACCTGACAAATATATTTTTCAGCTTACAGAAGGGTTGTCACTTGGAGTGAGTGATTTCAGATGTTTCTCCGTTGTCTGTTGAGTTGGTGTAGGATGGTGGACATGGTGGAGTTTCACACTATTAATGGAAAACTATAGTAGCATTTTCCCACAGATGGTGTCAAATGCAGCTGAGTAAACAAAACCGATGCCTGCCAGTCCCACAACTGGTTGGTAGATTATAGTAGTCCTCTAAGGACAGGAGAGCGATAAACGTGATGCAGTAACAAGTGGGATTTTTCAGATCGTCACAGTTATATCGTCATCTCCATAACAGGCTGCATGGTCAGTTTTATGGGAGCAGTTTAGATTTGAATTACTTCCCAGCAGCATTTCCCAGCAATCAGAAAGTGTATGCCAGAATAACAGGGGGGAAAAAAAAAAAGATTTTGTCATGGAGCACAACATGGCATATTTTGAAAAATGCTGTTTGGTTTGAACACAGTAAGTGTACTCACATTGATCGATGTTCCCGTCTGCTTTCCCCTTCTCCTGCAAGCAGAGAGCACACACACACATAAGTGGTTATTACAGGCTTGGAGGAGTGAGACAAAAACAGCCCTTTCTGCAGCTTTTCGCGCACCAGTCTTTACTGCGCCCTTTCCTCTTTTCTGAGTTCAGAGAAAGACGACGACAGAAAACAAAAGTGAACAGGCAGAAAGAGGATGGCAAAAAAGAAAAAGGAGAGACAAAGAGGGAGTGCAAGAGAATATATGGTGGATGACAGCAGAGAAGCAAGAGTCCCTTTACAAAGATGGATGCCAGAATCAATCCAATCACCCTAACTGGAGAGTACTAGCCAACGGGCTGCAAGATGGCAGCATATTGTACTGGAACGTTTATCAGCATGTCAAACAACTGATACCACAAGGATATATTTGTCAGTCCTAATTGTGAGTATGATATTGATATCTAGTTACAAATGTATCTAAATAAATGTCATTTTCATCCATGGCTTTCCAAATAACTAGAATTATGTTAACTGGTATAAATGATACATGCCAGCCATTCAGTTTGGATGACAAAATGGAGGACAATCATGTCAACATGTCAGTGGTCAATAAGTAAGAGAGGTACTCATACTCCAAAAACCACGCCCACCGAGGGGAACACACTCATCCCCAATATGCAAGCGAGGGCTGAAACGCTAACAAAATGACTGTAGCTAGCTAAAAACATTCGATTTCAGCATGGCAAAGGATTACCTTAGCACCCTATGGCTACCGGAGAGGAAAAAGGTATATTGACAAACTCAATATTGTCGGTCTATCTCAGTGTCCCTTCTCCTTACCTTGCTTTTCTTGGAGATATGCTAGTGTAATTAGCTAAGGCATTTGCAAACATAATACTGCATAGCTTTCTGATTGATCCATATTTCACAGTATAACGCTTTAGTTTAACTTACAGGTATATAGTTAGCTTAAAACTGACATTTGACCAGTGACAAAATGCTTGTTGCACACGCAGCACTGTCAGGATCCCACAGTGTTTCCATTCTTCCTGCTAATGCCTCATTGGCTGTATCCACTTTTGTCTTCTTTTAAGCTTTCGGTTCGGCAGCTCAGAAAAACTTAGTTCTGGGTTCTTTACCCTGTTGGTAGTGCATCCCACCGCACAGCAGCTTTTAGGTATTTTTCGGTTGTTTGCTAGCGGACCAAAGTGACAAGGAGGCACCTTCACGCAATACAAAGTCAATGGAGAGCGATTCATTTTTCTCTCTCTGGTGTGGGCAGCACATAATTGCGCGCTGTCTCTATTGTTTATTGTTACGTTAATGGAATTTTAGCCTAAAATTCATCCAATATGCGGAGCTTGCCTGCAGGACAGGCAGGTATAACCTGGTTTTGAAGGGTAAGGTTTGCCTCTGCCTTTCACTCATCTCTTCGTCTCCGTTAACTTGCGTTTACACCAGGACAGGGCTGAGCGCCACACACACACAAACACAGTGCGGCCAGCAGTCTAACATCAGAGCAAAGGCGATGATGACGGCAATGCTCTTTATCCATAAGTGCAACAAAATCCGCCAGTAAGGGAGACAGCGTGAGCATCAGAATCAGAATTACTTTATTAATCCCCGAGGGGAAACTCTTTGTAACAGCAGCTCACTATCACGTCAGTGCACACAAGAATGGAAGTACTAAGCAAGGCAAAAAGCAAAAATATAATACACTATTATACAAGTACAAAGTGGGCATAAGTATACATTTAAAATTTAAATAAGTGTAAGGTACAAAGTGAGTTTACCGGTTGAGGTTAATATTACAGTATAAAGTAATAGTGCATGAACTGTCAAGTTACATGTAGCTTATTAGCAAGACATCGGACACCGGTTGAACAAGCAGAACATAAACTTACAGAAATGTGACGTGCCCGCCCCCCTCTGAATCCATACCCAGTGTGTTTTACACAGTCATACAAAGGCACGTTATGCTAATACAGAATGGTTATGAGCTAATTGCAGGTATCACCTGAGCCTAATTAGCTAAACATAAAATGAAATTTAGTCAAATTCCCTCATCAGTTAGTCTCTTCACATCGGCAGTAGAGGGAGGATGACAGAGGAGAAGATGAAGGATGCCACATAACTGTTTGTTTATTGTCTGAGACTTTAGGTAAACATTAATTAGTCCAACAGTATGTACATTTTTTCTGATGTAGCCTAAAGTAGACATCTGTAGCCTATACACGCTTGTCAAAAAGGAGAGAAGATCTGGTATTAATTAGTCTACATATTAAACAAAATAAACTAAGGTTATTGCAAACTAACAAAAGTCTACAATAATTAAATGCATTCTTTATTCTAGGGACAGTGAAGGCTCTAAATATTACTGTTTTATTACAAAAATATATATTTATTGGTCTGTTCACATTTTTCCATTTGTAAGATTAACATCAGTTATCTAATCCTGTATCGGCCACAACAAACATAATTATCGGTTATGGTTCTCAGCCCTGAAATTCCATATCAGTGCATTTCAATTGATGAAAAAGCCACGCAACATTTTTACGAGACATGCAGAAAGTTCTGGGGATGTCAGAAATGAAGAGAGTTGTCCTGCAGCTTCCCTGAACAGTGGACATGGCAGATAAGTAAATGTGAGACAACATTCTGGCTCCACCTGAACACTAAGACGGCTGATGAAATCATGTGGGAGACGGCAGCAGAGTCAAGGGTGAATGGAGTATGTTTTTTAAATGCACGTAAGAAAAGTGATGTCACAAGGTCTTTCATTATGAATTCATAATGATGTGAACGGGAAAATGTTTGGTTTGTGAAAGCTTTGAAAGGTTGGACCCTACAGCTGTGTAGTGAAATTCACTGGCCATTAAGTTTTACTCTGTCCAGCTGACCTGGCAAGTTAACGTACACATGCAAAACAAATGATCGACGTGTCGTTTAAAAACAGAACAGAAGCAGGTCTCGCAATGAAACGCCGCTTCTGAAGGAGCCAATACGTAGCAGCAATTGAAGTGTTGTGACATTTTGCATTTTTGTCCCTCAGCGTAGATTTCACCAGTAATGAGGTTCAGTGATAAAACGTGTGTCTGGGAGGCTACTCTTGGCTTCCAAGGAGACTGAGAGCCACAAAAAAAACAAAAACCACAGCAGTTTTAGTGCCTCCTCCTTTGTCTCTACATCTCTATCCTTCTCTCTTTCTGCCATCTGTCCATCTTAATTGCAGACGTGCTTCCTCATGATGGCAGGATAAAATTGAGTGTGCTCATCAGCACCGCCTTCCATCATCTCAAGTGCCGCTGTTTGATCAATTGATTAGAGAACCAAACCAAGCATAGAGGTGAAAGAAAGGCTACGTGCCTCTTTCTAAAAATACCGTCCTCCTTTACCATGACTTGCCACGGTTCTTTTTGTCACTTTCCTTCATACATTCAGCTTTAGGGCATTTTTAATGGCGTAAAATAAAACTTAAGCAGTAACTGAAGGCAACTGCTTCAATGTCACCTGATAAGGCAAAGCAGATCATAATGTTCACACAGTTGATTAGCAGGCAGTTTGTATTTTTCTCTTGCAATGCAACACTTGCGTCGTCACTTTCAGTGGGTGGAGAAATGTAAATAACTAACTCCAGAATTTCATTTGAGCAAATAGGGCAAACCCACTGGGTTTCAATTAGGGGGGCATCTGTTGCTTTGTGGTAGAGGCTGATTAGATGGGTGTATTTTTACATATAAATTCCCAGTGCAGTTGGGATTATGCGAGAAGATTATGAGAACAGTAGGGATGCAGAGAGATCTGCACGATAGCGAAGACAGGAGAATCAATACCTTCTAACCTCTTGAGCCTGAGGCTGTTTTTGTCTGACTTTCGCTCGCTTTATTTACACACTTATGTTGCTATCGTTACCTGTTATATTATACCCTGCGTAATAATGTAGTAGTAACAGTAGTGAATTAAATGGTGTGGTGTTACACAATTTGAAACAGACACATTCTAGCCAATCAGAAACTAATCTTTTCTGTGGCATTACATGGCAAGAGATGATAAACCTAGATTTCTACCTCTACTGTGGCTTCACATACTTAAGAGGCAGTCAGGCTACTGAGAGCTGAATTAAAATAAAAATACCCTCCAAATGCCATGGTAGTGTAGTGTTATTGATGTCACGGTCTGTTTCAAGTTTGCCTACTTTATTGGGTTTTGTGGTGGCAACAGAGTTTAAGTGTACAAACTCAATAAGATTGTTATAGCCTCTCGAAAAACTAGTACAAACAAATGTGAGTGCTGCAAGCCTCCATCTTGCATGCCATTTAAACACCCACACAAAACAAGAATCTGACATTACTGCCACAGAGACTGACATTTTGTAGGAATGCAATTTGAACAGCAGGACAATTCAAGCCAAGCTGTGTCTGTTACCAAGTCTGCTTGAATATGTCTTTTCCTCGCTCTCTTATATGGGTTGCTATGCAGCCACTCTTCATTCAAGGACCCATATGTTTGTATGGGTTATTATTTACTCTCTCTCCATCGCTCTCTGGCTCTCAATTCCAGTCAACAACAAAACTCTCGGCTAGAATTAGCTGCCTGCATGCCAACGGTGTTGCAGTTATATATATTTGTTAAGCAGCAGCTTCAGTTATTGTCTGATATGTGGAGCATTTTGATACTTTGACTTTTTTAAGATACTGCCTAATCGGACGAAGAGGCAGCCAGAGGAGGGAAGGAAAGCTGGATCTGGAAGAGTTCATCTATCTATATTCAATAGTTACTCCCTGATGTCCGGTCCTCAGATAAGACCGTTCCCTTCTTTCTAACAGTAACTTATCAATGCACCAACAAGCTACTTAATGAGTTAAATGAAAAGGAACCAAAAGAAAAAAAAAAACATGGGAAATGTATGCAAGTGATAATACCTTCACAGGCATAACGTTGATGAGTCCTAAAATAGAACTAAAGCCTCACCAATTCCAGCTTTTTTTCCCTGAATCATTAGCTGGAGTGGTTTCATGTTTCCACTGATGCTCACTGGCACGATCTGTCCTCTAAACATTTTCGTTTATTCAAATTTGTTTCTAGCCTCTAGAGACAAAGTCCTAAACAACAAGTTCTCTTCTTTTTTTTTTTTTTTATACCTACCAGATATAGCACTTGTTAATTAACGTGCTAATCATCTCCCTACAGAAGGGAAGGTGGAAACAATTTGCTATTGCAATGCAACCACAACCACTTTCACAAATAACCTCCAAAACCATCAATAACAATAAATCCTTTCTGAAAATACAGCCATAGAGTAACTGATTGCTTTGATGACAGTGGAACCAATAAAATAAAATAAAAATCTGTGCAGTTTTATTTTTTCCTCTGGGTTGTTTTTGTATTAATAAGCTTCTATTTAGAGTATTACTACACATACATAAAATTCAGTTTAAAAAAAAAAAATCTTAGCGCACACATTTTCCAGAGCTTCTCTTCAGAGCTGAAGATCTTTGCCCGAACCCATCTTAATTTCTATCATTTTACACGAGCTCGGGCTTCTGCGAGCTCTTCTTTTTGGCGTCAAAAAGTCATAATGTTACACACTCCAATACAGTAGGTGGCGGCATACACCTTTAAAGTTGGTTTGTAGCCTGCCAGTAACATCAAAGAAGAAGAAGAAGAACGCGTGCACACATTTGAATAATGACGGGGTGTAAACGGGTTCGGCCTTTTAAAAAGAATTTAGTTCTGCAGGGAGGCAGGCCTCTTTGTTGAGGCCTGCTACTAGCTGGCTCGGGGCCAGGAGGAGAAACGGCGTCAGCTCTAGCTGGTCGCTGAGAAGCCGACCGTGAGCCACGAAGCGAGGAAAAGAGTGAGCGAGGGATAATTCTAGGGATGTCCCGATACCACTTTTTCATTTCCGATACCGAAGCTTTGGCTATTTGCTGATTCCGATATTTTTTATTTTATTCTTGAACTAATAATAATAGTTGAACTTTGCTCAATTAGCCACCTAAAAATATCTCACTGAAATGGAGAACAAATACTTCTCCAGTATATAGTCCACACCAACAGTTGATTATAAAAGACTGCCACCCTTAAATGTTGAAACTGAAACATTTTCTACCACCGAAAGGGGCTGGTCGCCCAGGACAAACTGAACTAGTTTCTCTGTTATCAAGTTTGCCTTGTTGCTGCATGGGGGGAGTTTCTCTCGACTTTTTATTGATTCCAGCAATTTCTACCGTTTTGCTATTCTTTGGTTTTTCCAAATGCTTAATTAAGTTTGTGGTGTTAAACCGACCGACAGCACTGCCACCCCTCGAAACATTTGTGTTGCAAATTTTGCAATCGACCGTTGGACTTTTTTTCCTCTTGAAGGTTAAAATACTTCCACACCGCAGACATGGCTATTCGTTAGTTAGCTAACTCTCATACTCATGAGACTATTATTGGCTACTACTGTCATCACGTGACAGGCTGCGTGCATAAGGGGATGTTGCAGCAAGGGAAATGCTAATATTCAAGCATTTAGGCGATAGTTTAAGATAGATTTTCCTATTGTTTATGTTGGATAGGTATCGGATCATATTTTTTTCTCGCCTCAGATCTCGCATCCTGGGCCAGTATCGGCAAGATACCGATGACGTGGATCGGATCGGGACATCCCTAGATAATTCTATTTATTTAAGTACCGGAACACACCTATGATGCGCACAGTTATGTTGTGGCTCGTTTCGACAGTTATGTAACCGATGTTCCTACGATGGTGAGTTTACATTAGTCAACTGTAAGTGACCACACTATGTGAGATTGACTTAATGAATAGTTTCACCATGTTATTACGCAGCAGTATTAGGCGATACCATAGATGTAGTAGGTTGTAATTATCGCCATTAAGCAGTAACTTACAGGCGAACGAACACAAGTAGTTTGTGTTTTGAATGATTTCATTTACTAACTCGTGCCGAGAAAATGACGCTGCCTTGGAAACACCCATTCTGAGGAAAAGTTGCAGTGCAGGCAGAGGTCAAGCTCATCTAATAGGCTAAGTTATGAAAACGGAGCTAAGCTTGCTTTCATTTCCTGCAGGCGTTGCGGAAGCAGCACAAGCTGGCCAAGTTCAACAGGCTCTTTGTAATGTTTCTTTGCAAATACATCACAAATAAAGAAAACCTTCAGAGTGATTGATGAATAAAATGATGGCTGCCTTTTCATCTCTATTAGTTAACATTAGCTTGCTACAGACTGCCAGTCAACAGCTACCGGCAACTACTAGAAACTTCTACGGTGAAATTTCTACTGCATGTCACTCAATGCATGAGTAGACTTTGCGAATCAATCAACACCTTAAATGCAAACCCTTGCAATTAAAGGTGTTTTTCTCTGTCTCCTCGTGTAAGTTTCCAAGTGAAACAGAGTCATATTCAATTTTTATTTACCCGTGACCAGCCACGGTGACAAGTAAATAAAAATAGCGTAACAGAGATTTGTGCCATTTGACCACTCCGGTAGGTTGAGCAAACTCACCCGCCACTACATAAAAATCCCATTTGTTGGGTGCTAATTCCCACCCCTGAGAATGGCACTTCAAGGTCAAGGAGGCCATTCACAGCCGACGTCATACAGGGGCTATATTCTCCAAAACCTACCTTACATTTCCAGTTGTTGATGATTAAAATAATGCTGACTCACTAAAAACACATTTTAGTTGAGAACAACAATACTGACCTTCAAGAGCAAATAATAATCCTAATGTCTAGACTTGAATAGAATGAGCTAAGGAAAAAATCTGCTTTTATTCATTAGGCTGCTCTTTCCATACCAAGTCCAGACAACGTGAGCGTCACAGAAAAGACTTCTGAGGGGTTTTGTGTTGCCTTAATGTTTGGTTATGACATGTCACCTTTATTTCTTTGTGTCCCCATTATCTTTACATTCCCTCACTGCCGTGGCCCAATCGTACCCTTTTCTTCTTTCTCAAGAAAGTCCCCATGAATAGGTCTCATTTCACATTTTGTTCGGTGCCTTCTCCTTGTCCCTCTTCATTTTTCTTCCCTGACATCAAATAAAATTATGTTATTCAGATTGTATCAGATTCTTACATTTTTTTTCCCCCATTGTCAAGTATTTTTCTATCATAATTCTGTTAGCTTCCCTACCTAGAAACAACATCTTTTTAGTGGTTGCTTTATGGCATACCAGTTGGATTACATTTTAGGTGTCAAGTTTTATGTACTCCAAGACTTATTTATGAACAGCACCCCTCCTACTACTACCCTGGTTTATGTTTCTCATTTATGGATACAGCACTAATTTTTAAAATCTGGATTATATGACAGCTCAAGATCATACACAAAGCACACAGTGTACTGCATAACCAAACTACAAGTATGCAAGTAACTGCTGCCGTTGCAAGTAACTAATTTAGAAAACATTACTTTCTTTGCCCAGCTTTATTACACGCTAACTTAGCCACAATGCCTCTTACTGTTTATCACATAGTAGGTACCTCAGTACAAGAAAGCAGGTGCTGAAAACGTGCTGAGCACACAAAGTATCACCTACTAATATCATTATAGGAGAAAAGAGTATTATTGCTTCCTATTATGGTAGCCATTGCACATGTTCTGCCTGCCTGAAAGGTTTCCTTCCGCTTTGAGTACATATTCTCAGGAGACAGCCGGAAAAATTGTGAACTAACCCTCTGGGACTGCAACGAAATAAAAACTAAAGCTTTATGGGTACAAGTCATAATCAAAATGTAAATGTAGTGGGGGGTAGCTGCACTACTGGAAATTAAAACACAAGAGAAGAACCTGTCCTCATGGGGAAAAGGCTATTTTCATTCTTTTCAATGCTCCTTCAGTTATCCATTCAATGCATAGCCCTATTACTCCTAAACTTTTCATCCAATGAGCATAATTCTCTCTCTTTCTCTGTGGTTACTGCAAAATCATTTAACCAGTCTACTCTTTTAATCTCTCCACTCCCAAACCACATTACAATCTCACTGTCAAATATGCAGTATATAAAAACCCTACATGCTCATCTGTGTTGCATACCGCTGTGCTGTATGCTGTGACGCTTCTCACCACTAAGAACAATCCAGGATCAAGACTGGATGCCACTGCCACCGTACATCATCCCAGCTACACTTGCACCATCACGCACTTAAATGCTAAAACCGTGTTTACGCATACATGTCTAGAGAAACATTAAAGGTGTGTAGTTAGTACACGGATACATGGATGTATGGTAAATGCAGACAGACACTGCATTGATTTGTTGTATCGTTTAGATCAAAACACTTCTTTTAATCCCAACAAAGATACATATAACAAGAAATGGTGTTATATTGCTATAATCTTCCCCTTCACCCAATATCGTATTACTGTTTAATAGAGCCCGACCAATATATCGGTCAGCCGATATTGACCTATCGCAGATATACCGGTATATATTTTATCCCGATATAAAAATTGTTATATTTTCAGTATATTCGGCAGAAAGAAAGGCTTGTGTTAATATTGGTGTCAGTACAAGGTTTATCCATCAGAGTGCGCTGCCACTATAGTGGCAAGCAGTGCAACATGAGAAACAAAGCAGCTCTCAAGAAACCACTTCAGACCAGTAAAGTACAGCTGGTGTCATGAAATGTAACAGCCACCTAATTAACGGTTAAAACTATAAACCACCACAAAAGAACGGAAGCAAACTTGAACTGCTCTCAGCATGCTGGGAAATGTGGGCCATCACTATGGTTACAATACTCTCAGCATAGCGCAGCAGCACATGTATTAAGAGTGCCGTGTGCACAGCTGAGAAGACGGTGGTGTCTCGGTAAGCTGCTAACGAGCTTGTGAAATACATTGCTGGAAAGTTAAATAATAGGGATGCACAGAATGTTCGGCAACCAAAATTATTTGACCAAAAATAGCACCAAAACAAAGCACTTTGGTGTTCGGCCGAAAAAGTGAAAAGACCAAATACATTTTGCAGAACAATGACGCTTTTGACGCGATCAAATAGCAACCAGCGTAGAGTGAGTGGAAGCATTTTAAAGTGTCCAGGAAAGAGGCATAAATGGCTGTTTGCAGACACTGTTCTGCTGAATTGCTCAGAGGGGTTGCATCTGCAAAAACTTACAGCACTACAAGTTTAATTTTATCATTTAAAATCAAGACACCTGGAACAGCATGCAGAGCACGAGAAAGACACGGCAGCAGCAGCGGAAAACCGCGTTCGGCCAAGTGTTTCATTATTATTTGGTGTCGGACAAGAATTTCCATGTCGATGCATCCCTTAAAAACAATAAACCCATCATTTTCCCCTTTCAATATAACTCTAATATAACCCTGTCCTGGGCAACCATCACGTCGCTCTTGCTTATCTCAACAGTTTGCAGGGTTAGCGAGTTAGCTAGCCAGCTATAGTTTGTCAGTCAGCAGCAGACTGAAAGGTTAACGTCAGAGCATCTCTTCATCATTCTGCAGCTCAGCAGACGACGGTACGGTGGGTTGAGTTGTAGTTATTTACTTTAGTTTCTTCAAAAGTTGACCTAAATGGATTCAATAACGGATGTGAATGTATTCAGATTTGATAAGCACATTAAATCCTGAAATCAGATTCAGTAAGTGGATTTGAAACTGGATTCAGATTGGACATTAAAAAATAATAATAATGTGTCTGTGCCCCTAAAAATAGATGTAAGCGTAGAGCCCTGTATACTGTAATTGTACGAATGCTGCCACCAACCCAGTGTGGATTTGTCAGCACATTGCAGGCATCTTGGTTGCTCTGCAGGTATCCAAGATGGTCCCCAGGATGATGAAGTCAAAATCAAAAGGCTTTCATCTGGACGTTTCTTGCTTCTTTTTCAGTCTGTTACACCCCTAAGGGATTCTATTTTTCCTCTGTTTACATGTTTTGTATTGTTTTCGGGGTATTTTAGTTATAGAAAAAAAAAATAGACAATCTCGCACTACTTATTCTTTCCCCAAAGGCTTTGAGAATGCATCCTGCATAATTATGTGAGTTCACGGATTTGCATGACCCCAGGGTCGACTTTAAATTCTGGCGCCAATTGACAGCTTTTTAAGTTCCAATTCTGACCAGATCGACGGAGGGGGGTGGGCGGGGGGGGATGCCTGGGAATTTGCTTTTTTGCGTCAAGGGATTTCAAAGGACAGAACCACCAGGGCAAAATTACATTCAACAGCCTGCTGCCAACTTGGCAAAGCCCAAAGTGACTCGGACAGAACAGACCAGGGGGTGTACATGCTTCATTTCACAGAGAAGTAGGATGACTGCGGGGCTGTGTGGTTTGTGTCTGTCTGTCTGTCTTTTTGACAACCTGTTAGGGCTTTATGTTTCTGTTATGCAGAGAACATTTGTTAAAGGGTTCATTCTTGCTGGCAAGCACCCGTTTGCTCACAGGGCTAGCCGTTTCTTTCCCCTCGCTTTAGCCTGTGAATCTCTTGTGTGCCATCATGATAGATGCTGCCAATTAAGCATCGGTCTCAAAACTGTTGTTAACAGATGAATAAACAAAAGCGGGACTTAAAAATTAAGCACACATAGAAAACATTAGGCAGATGTAAGGCT
This sequence comes from Coreoperca whiteheadi, assembly GCA_011952105.1. Classification (NCBI taxonomy): domain Eukaryota; kingdom Metazoa; phylum Chordata; class Actinopteri; order Centrarchiformes; family Sinipercidae; genus Coreoperca; species Coreoperca whiteheadi. The sequence goes on along the minus strand of CM022491.1, from coordinate 3,032,958 downwards.
ACTTGTTCTTGTCGTTAGTCGTAACCATTAACAAAAGAACAATACGGACAAAATTACAACAGAGCAGATTTAGGTGTAGAATGTAAGATGCAAAACATACACCTCTCTACGTGCATTCATCCACCCTTGTACTTTAATTAAATTGAATGTTCAAACTACACCCAACAACAATGATGGCAAAAATGCCTGCACTAAGACACGTCATCAGGGACTACAAACATGTTGACTTTTTTTACTGTTACACTACCAGAACTGTGGCTCTGAAGGGCGCTTGAGAGACTTCTAGTTTTAAGCTAATTTAATGTTGACAACCTTTCACAGACACCGGTAGCTTCTCTAAACATTTAAGGCTTAACAGTCCCATTAACGACTCTAAACAGCATGGCTACAACTATGTATACCCCCCCCCCCCCCCCCCCCCCCCCCCCCCCAACCCCCACCCCCCCCCCCCCGGCCACCCCCGCGCCAGGCGGTCGGGGGGGGCGAAACGGACAAGAC
>CM022491.1:3014222-3032435 GCA_011952105.1 Coreoperca whiteheadi | reverse complement strand
TAACCGTCCCCATAACCACCCCAAACACCATGGGCACAAACAAGTATACCCCCCCCCCCCCCCCCCATACAGGCCATAGAAACACAAAGAGGCGGTGCTGGGCAAGCCGGTGTGTATGTGTTTGTGGGGAAAAGAGAACTGAAGAGAGAAAAACAAGGTGCACAGATTAAAGTAGTTTGTGAGTAAACACTAAAGGTGGAGAATAAAAATGGTGAAATAAGAAATAACCTACTAGAAATAGAAACATGTTGTGCATGTTGCCTAAGCAGATATCAATTCAGAATACTTTCTCATCTCTTAAATTGTAATACTTCATATACAGTGTTGTTAAGAATAGTTAAAGTAAATAAACACAATAAATAGGAGGCTTCAAATAGACCGCATCAGTGATCGTATCGGCCGACACTGCTTCCAGCGATCAGCCCCAAAAAATCCTGATCGGAGCACCCTTATCAAAGTTAGTCAGGCTTAGTTTGTACTCCCTCGCTTTACTTTCATCTAGTATGTTCTACTGAAATACTAAACGTTTACATTTCTAAAAGGGTTCAGCGGCCTTGACCATTAGCTTAAAAAGCAGATTCACGAAAATACATTGTAGAGCACACGGAAAAGAATCAGACAGGTTTCAATAAGCCTTTTTATTCTGATTAAATGAGTAGGACTAACGCTAGAAACCACCAACACAGTTAAACCCAGCCACACACCTATTAAAACTGTGACAACTAGCCCTGTCTATTACCACCTAATGTATTACCTGCAATCTTTCGTCACTGTACAAACATTCGATGCAAGACGTATGAGCCACAACAAACACACAATAGCAGTCTGGTTGGAGACGCAGCAAAGGTCCAGGCAGGGACTATCGAACTCCACGTAGTAATAGATTCTGTCTTTCGGCTGGCATGACCAAATGATCTCCTTGTGATTTTCACAGAGTAATTGTTAACCTCTCATCCTTACTGTCTGCCCATTCCTCTTCCTGTCAATTTCCTCTTCCCTTAAAAAGAAATCAGTCAGCAGAGCGACAGAGAGGAAGTGGCAGATAAAGAGTAAACATTTCTGCATCACACTGCAAGGTAACTAGGCAACCCCGTGCCCCTATTCTCTCGACTGCCTCACAGATCAAACAGAGGTCCATCCTCACACAGAAAACAGGTACAGCTCAAATCTTTCACAAAAACAATGGCTGTAGGGTTACGTTACAATCTGTTACAGCAGACATAGCGTTGACTTTACTCTAATTGTTTAAAAGCGGCAGCTAATCTCTGAAGAAGCTTTCCATAGATTCTCGTTACAGAGTGGGTCCAAACTTGTGAAGACCCTCTAATCATTCTGCAGTGCTTTTACACGAGTTAGGGATTAATGTGGTGGCCACATTGCAGTACCTTACCTCCTAGGCAAGATGCTGCTGATTGTGCAGTATTCGCTGAATAGTTAGTTATTAAGTGTTTTAATAGGTTAACATTACTAACGTTAGGCAGTAAGCTATGCTAGCCTTTAGGACTTCATGCAAACGGAGCTAGCGAGGATGAGTATGTCACATACTTTCAGGCTGACCTACACACATACACGTAAACAAGGCTTGGCCTAGTTATTGCCAGTTTTGACGTTTGGGATTTCAGCAGTTACGGGAAAGCTAGCTAGCAATATAGCAACATTTATCACGTGGGAACCCTGGCGTCTTACTTTATGGCAGAAACGTTAAATAATCAGCAACTTACCCGCTGTCCTGCCTTCCTGTAAACCTACGTCAGTTGTGAAGGGATTTGTAGGCTGAAAAACGCGCACCGACGAGCGCATTTTCAATGGAAACGCGCACTGATTGAATCCTACGAAAATAAACGTTAAACGTCTAAATTAATTGGGGAAGAATAGCTACACACCGCGAGTCACGTGACCAGTGAAGTTTACCATCACTGCACGAGTTAGTCGCCAAAGGGCGAGCCAATCCGCGTCTTTCCATTCGATCAGCCAATCAGAACCACGTGTATTTTATTGACAGGTAAAGTCACCCAGTAGTAAATCTGCAGTTTCAAAAACACTCCCATTTTAGGGAGCTGTTCAAGGCCAAATGTTTGAAATCTAGCGTATTTGGAGACTTTTCAACATTTTAAATCGTTGGCAAAAAAAAAAAAGGACTTTTCTCGGGGTCATGAAAGTATATCACCTTTTTGCGCCATCTTCTGGACATACTCGGCAACGCATTTACTTAAATCATATTTGAGCTTTCAATCTAAAATTTGGTGCTGAGGGACTGGTCCTGTGAATTTGAGCCTGATTGTGACTGATGTATGAGCTGTAGTGGAAAAAGACAAGAAAATGTCTTTGTTTTCCTGTGTGTACACCTCGAAGTGACATCCGGAGTGTTTGCTTTGCAACGATCCCATGGACATGCTTCAGTCCGTCACGGAGTTGGAATTTTAAACAATTTAAAATGTGTGTACCAATAGGTTAGAATGCACAAGTTGTCATAGCACAGGAGATATTGAGAAGGGAGTGCACAGTTTCACTGAAGTTAAACTTTGCTAAGATAGACAACAAATGTGTTTTGACTATTTTATTCACTTAATTTGTCTTTGCAACCCTGATTTGATTAGTGGTTGATAGAGAGTGATCGTGATGGCCTCGGTGGGAAGCAGCACAGTGTGTGTGTGTGTGTGTGTGTGTGTGTGTATATATGTGTGGGAGTTGCACAGGATATTTACCATAGGGTTTGCTTCCTGGAAGGCGGTACGGGACACGCTGGCTGTATCAACGCTGCCTCGCCTGCTGCTCTTGTGCCCGTCAGCCAGCCAGCACCCTGAGGTTCCCAGCAGAGCGGCCACAGCCACAGCCCAAACACCCAGGCTGCCCATGACTGTCTTCCTGAGTGGAAAAGTAAAAACACAATGCACACAAAGTCCTTAGACTTACTCTGTTGTACCCACTGCAGTTTCCAAAAATAAAACATGTTACACGGCTCTATAGTCCTCTTCATATTCATTTGGGTTAAGGGGAATGGAAAAGCTTACTTGTCTATACTGTACCTGAGAGCACTATAAAACTGCAACATAATCTTCTTTATATGTTCTGTTATCAATATTATTAAATGAACCATGTCGAAGTTGTGTTGTTGTGTATTATTATGTAACTTTAACTGTAAATCTTCACGCCTTATTTGTGATTTTAATCTCCCGTAATCCTATTTGTATGCAAATCCATTTCAATTTTTTTTTATTTGCGATTTAATTGTGGGTCTAACACTTCAGTCACTTCCAAGTAAGCAAAATGACAAAACACCGTTGTGTTCTCCACAGGGAAGATAAAGGCAGATGTGCTGAAATCACGTTCTAATAAACTCACTACGTGTTTAGGAGTACATTGTAACCATTGTAATGTACAGAATTTGTTGTAAAAAGGGTCTACAGGATAAGGGAGACGGAGGAGGGCAAACCTTTCCAAATCAGAGAGCCTTATTTCAGACATGCATGACATGACAAGAGGAGACGTCTCGGCCCAAAGAAGGCAAATATGGACAGGATAAAATATATATATGTAAATATATACCAATAACTGATTAACTCGGTTCAGTTAAAAGTATCTCTTCTGTAACTGATATGGTGTCATTTCCCAATCCTTTTATTCATACAAACAGTGCATGTGAGACAAATTCAATAAAATGTTATTTATACAGTCTAATATTACAAATTTCAATTTGCCTCAAAGGGCTATGAAATCTGCACAACATACGACACCCTCTGTCCTTAGACCCTCGATTCAAATAAGGAAAAACTTCCCAAAAAGAAAAACCCTTTTAAAGGGGGTGGGGGGGGGCGAGATGGAAGATATCCGACATGATGTTCTTGCACGCACACAGTTACACATAATGAAACAAATGCTGCACGCTACTATGCAGTGCTCATGCACACACACGCACATGTACACACGCAGCATAATGCAGCTATGTAAACATCAAAGCCCACACTGATGGGGATAATTATCTGTATTACAAAGGACACAGAGAATCTTTTGATGTCAACAAAGAGACAACCCTCTGAAGTCGCAAATGGTGGAGTGTGGCACGGGAGCTTAAAATATAAACTCAGAAGATCAATTTCACTGCTGTGACATAAACACACACACATTCACGCACTCACACGAAACATTTCACAAAGCTTCCCGACTCACCAGTACGGTGTGCGACAATGGAGAGGAAAAAGCACCTGAAGTAGCTGCACCTAAACATTTTTTTTCCAATAATGACTAGTTTCTTTTAATATCAATAAAGCAGACATTTAATAATTAAAGACTCAAACACTAAAGGGTAAGTGAACCAGACAGCTATTCATTTGAACTACAATAAGATCACAAAAAGTATGTTCGTAGGAGGGAAACACTGTAACATTAGAATGACTTTACATTCAAATGCATCTAGTAGCTTGTGGACGAAAAGCTCCTCATTCTGTCAATATCCAAAGATGGCTTCTTGACTTCACAGACATAGCAGGCATGGGACACCGAGCTGCCAACAAGCACCAGGCAAAAACGGAGAACATTTCACACTGGGAACAACTACTATTGTTTTCCTACAATAAATCCTTAATAAAGCTATTCTCTGTGTCCATAAGGTCCAAAGTGGGTGGGCGGGGTGGGAGGGAACCAAAGGGAGGGATTTGTGATCAACTTGTAACCCCACCCCTCTAGAATCATGTTTAAATATCAATTAAAAAAATGAAAATGCAATCCAGTACACCAAGAAAACAAGCTGCCGACACATCAAACAGCGAAGCGTTGAATTAGCAGCAGTCTCGCAATACAAACTGGGCTTGTACTGCGTTGCACTGGTGTTTCTGTTATTGTGCCCATTGTGTTTTAATGCCCTCCAGAATAACATTTGGCACTGATGAGAAATATTTATTGGTCTCCATCAAAGCACTGACTTCTTGTCTGGCCTTATCCGCTGATGTGGGTCTCCACTGTTGTACTGTGCCACACGGCAGTTTGTTATGTATGTTATTGTACTTTCAGGTAATGTGTTTATTGTTTTTACTGTGGTCTTACACTTTATTATGTGACTTTATTGTGTGTTTTACTGCAGAACCAGTGTGAGAACAAATTTCCCTTAGGGGGCCATAAAGTTTGCAATTGAACTGAAACAAGGGCACAAAAACACACGATGCATCTCAAACAGTGCAGGTGTTTATGTTGTTAAATGTCTGCAGCAGCTCTTCACTAGAATATTGAATATCATAAGGGTGCCATGATTCACCTTGACCTGTAATGCACTGGTCCTGGTAGCTGAAATATTATTCTCTGCTTTACATATCTATTTTTGCAATAAATAAATAAACAAATATTTCAAAACTTTTAACAAAATTATTTTTACATTCATTTTCACCATTTTCCAACTGTAATAAAAAGGTAAATGTCACTGAGAAAATCCCCTTGTTCTTACTTGTCCATTAACTAATGACTAGTTCAATCATCTCGGCACTACAGGAACCACCAGTAGTATTCAGATCCTTAAGTCTTAAGTAAAAATAGCAATACCACAATGTAAAAAACTGAAATAGATTGAAGTCCTGCATCCACAATTTTTAAGTATTACATAATTTTACTTAAAGCCAGGTCAATTCATTATTTTGGCCACTTGAGGGCAGTGGAACAAGCTTTTAACACAACACTGACATATTATCATATCATAAAATTGATATAGCAAACATGTTAGAGACATTAATTAAACGCTAATCTCTGTAAAAAGATCTCTGCATATGAATGCAGAATCTGTAGGCAAGGGTCAAGATTCTTGCATCAGAGGTTTTCTGCTTTCCATTTGCAGTCCGTTTGTAGTCCGAGTAGTATTGACCAATCATGTTTGACCAGGCTTTGGTTTGCATGCAGGTAAACAGTCCGTGAGGCAGAACGCACTGGCCGAAATGGAATTTCGGAACCCATCGTCTATCGACTGACGATGGTTTAGCTTTTTTTTATCAAACTCAGAACTGTAGAGGTTAGCTTTTTTTAAAATGTATCTGCATTCAAATCATCGTCAGACGATAGCCTATGGGCTCCAAGATCCCTAATCGGACTGGCAATGACCGGCGCATGGAAGAGGAAGTTTTGGCCCAGATATCTGTTACCCCATGTCCGGATATCCGCTGGCTATACCGGAAGCCCCGAAACACTGGCTGTTGCCAATGACGATAGCCAGTGGGTTCTGAGATTGACAAACGGTTGCCTATTTACGCAGCAGGAGATTCGGAGCAACATTCACATTGTTCATTTGGAGACATGCCATGAATGTGAGTCTGGCTTGGTCTCCACTAACTCCTGAGAAGAACGTAGCGGCTTTAAGCAAATATACACAAGTATAATGGGCAAAAAGTACATAAAGTGTCAAACGTAACAGTGCACGCAGGGAGAATTGCCCCAGTGAGTGTCAGAGTATGACGCTATATTTTATTTACTGTAAGGCGATGGATCATTTTTCATATGCTCATTATAGGTGTGACAAAATCTCAACTCGAACATTTCACTTACTCTGAGCTTTCAACTGCATCTCGCAGTCGTTCTCAGCAAATTGAGCTTGCTACGGTGTCGGGCTGTGAGACGTGGTGGAAAGCTCGGGAAAAAAAGCTAGTAAGGGGACCTGTGAGTTGAGATTATTTTGTCACACGTACCATTTCCAATTATTAAAGAATGAACATCTGTGCCCAGATGCTCATTATTGGTTATCTGCAAAGTAACTAGTAATGAGAGGTGTCAAAGAAATTTAGTGGTGTAAAAAGTGTATAATTATAGTATTTGAGTAAATGTACTTGGTTACTTTCCACCAGCTAGCCATACACAAAATCACATAAATCCTGTCATCTAGCTAGCCTGAGGCTAATGGGCCCTCACAGATGAGAGCTCACCCTTGTGAAATTAAACACCAAATGAGATCTGCCAGTCACTGTCTTAATGTGCTGCCTGGCCCCCTTGGTATTGGCCCAGACACACAGCTACCCACATTCATACATGAATACACACCAACACACACACAAACAGAGCCCTGGTGGTGTGGAATGAATGGTCCATTTTGAAATTCATCAGGAGGGAGAAAGTCTATGAGGAAGCCATTATTTGACCAGCATATTAAAAAGCTTAAAGACACAGACTCTTTAAAACCAGTCCCACCCTTTGGAAGCTTTGCTCAGATCAGACTGCATTATAAACAGACTCAATGTGCTGAAAGTTCAATTCCATCTACTCACATCCAAGCTACCTGCCCTCCATATCTCTCATTTTGTCGTGTTTCTTTCTTCAAAACTTCCAATTTTCGGGACACAAAAGTATTGTTATGGGCCTGAAGCGTCCTGTAGAGCTGCCTGCAGCCAGCCCGTCTCCTTTTTCAGTCGCTTTACTTTCTGGAAGGAGATTTCATATTCATTTTCTTCACATACGTTGCAGAGAAATTGTTTCTCAGGCTTTTTTAATTCAATTCAATTTTATTTATATAGCCCAATATCAAAAATCACAATTTTGCCTCAAAGGGCTATTATTTTTTTTTTTAACTATGAACTGAACCAGGCAGTTATTAGTGGAGTCAGGAACTTGTAGTAATAGATTTAAAATTAAAGGCAAAAAATAACTAAATAAATAAAAAGGCGAGAATACAAGACAAGAGGGAATGAACTACTCATCCCACACACAGTCCTTGAACACAACAAGGAATCTTGCCTTGCTGTCTTGCACTGGAGTTTGGAAGGGTTCACTTTACTGTTAGTATGGACTCGAAGAAAGATTACAGCAACCAATAAGAGAGTAGCAAGTGGGGGCGGGGACTCAGTTATAACAACAACACAAAATAATAATCATAATAATCATTAAAATGTTGTGGGTTTGCCTTTCCACTTTTTGTGACCAGTAAGGAATGATAAATGAAAAAAACTGATTTTGAGTTCCTTTGGTTATTTAGGATGAGGACAGTCTAGGAGCTGAAGCTATTTTTTCTATTACTACTATACCACTGAAGAAAATTGCTAGAATGCCTATAATGTGCAGTGCTCAGGTACAATAAAGAGCCATCTGCTAGCCGTCACATTTTAAAATAAGGCATTCGGAGGAAGGCAACGTCTCACGTGCCTTTGAGACGCATCCGCTTCATTCAGCAGGAAGCTTCTTTTTTTCTAGGCCAAGGTTAAATATTCATTTTCACCCACTACTTAATTTTGAATGGTGGCAAGGTTTTTTAGTCGATGCATGGATGGACACATTGGGGGGAAAAAAACATACGAGAGAATCATCGCTCACTTCTGCATCCAGCAGATTTGTAGTTTGTAGTTTTTCCAATATAAAAAAACGCCTTGAAAATTGCTTATAACCAGGTTGACAGATTACCGAGTATCAACACGAGTTAGTGAACGTGAATCTGCAATTCCTTTCGAGAAAATTTGATTACACACATGCAAAACTGACATCAAGAAACCAATTTGGACTAAATTAAGACATGTCTTTTGGCATGTCATGATTATGTGACTATTTCTGAGTCTTCTAAACAAAACCCATTTCTTACTCAGTGTGAGGACATACAAACTGTCAGGCTACAGCTAATGGTGATATGTGTCGGCAATATCATGTATGGATCCTAGAGAGCATAATGTCCTGCGGCAGTGATGTTGACTAATGTTTTTTGCTTCTTTTGTGGCATTTTCTCAATATAATTTTTAGTGTTTTTTCTGGGGCGTATCATCTAGCGATTAAACTGATCCTAATCTATGGGCAAGACTCCCATCAGCCAGCCATTACCATAATACCGTTTAATGATAAAATTAAAAAAGTGATTGTTGTATACATGTGGAATGGAGCGTGACAGAATCTGTCGATTCCGCCACTGCCCCAAAACGACATTCGAGTGACAAAGCTCTCTAGTTGCCGTAGTAGTTTTGACGGGAGTAAAGGAGGAAGTAAGGTGAAGTCTTTCTAGAGCAACAAAGTCCCGGTAGGGAAGAGGTCAGGGTGGATAGATGGGTGGACAAAACATCAGACTTTAACACTGTTTGTTTCCTGTTTCCAATCAACAGTCAAGCATGATCCCAAGTGTTAACCCATACCACAAAGTTCCCTGGACCTAACCAAGTCTTTTTTCTGTCTAAAGCTGACCAAAACTTAACAGTAGCGTTGTCACACCATACAACAGATTTGTAATACAGTGATTTGTAATGACTTTGGAAAGAAAACGTCTATGTGTCGTTCTAGACAGCATGAACCAATGACGTATTTTCTCTTTTAACTGGTAGGACTTGAAGAGTTATAGTGAACAACAGCAGTCCTTCTAACCCCATTTAAAGACAGCAACATGTTGATTTCGATCAACGGGTTGGTGACCCTTAATCTATGCTATTCCAAAGTTAGATCATCATGTTTGGGACAGACGTTGTAAAGCAAAACCATGATTTTAATGAGTACAGTATAATTCACAATATTGAATCGATTGGACTCAGGTAAAATCGGACTAAAAGGTTTTTTTTTTGTCAACTGGCATGTGAATGAACACTGCATGCAGACTTACAGCCTTCTCCGTCGCTCTCAGTAATGGCAGCAGGGGAAGGCCTCTAGCTGAGCTCTGAGACAAATTCAAGAGATCAGACTGGGCTCTCCTTCCTGCTCTTTCTCCCAGCTCTGCACTCCAGGTAGGTTTGCTGTCACTGTTACAAATGACATATGCAGTTCCAGTACGACAATCAGTCCCCACTCAGCAGGCTTCCTCGCCTGCAAGTTGCTGAGCATTTAAAAAGATTACAAAGGATGGCAGGAGGGACAGAAAAAAAATAACATCTGTGAACACTGAACACCACATGCTGAAACAGTAAGGTTTGTGGTTTATTACCCTAAAGTAAAATCTTTCAGCTACGTTTGCTATCATGCTGCACAGAGATTTTATTTTGAAATCACTGTACATTTACATTTCAGAAACTATTCCTCAATTAGAGTGCTGTTTTTGAAAGTTATGCATTTTGTTAGCTCGGTTAACTTGCTATCCTTTAAAAGTAGCAAATAAAGATTTTCTGGCGTCAATCATTTTGTAAAAGTAGGTGTCACTTTCCCCCCAAATGGTGCGTGCCCCATTTTGGAGCAAACCTCTCCACGCGCTGTTATTCCGAGTGCTGCCTCAAACTGATGCTCCTCTTCAGTAAAATCTCTGCTATCATCCCGCGTCTGCCGGCCTATCTGCCTGCACTCAGGTTTCAAACAGCCTCTTTCTCAGACAGATGTCTATGTAGCATGAAATAGAGCTACCAAGGGGGGATCGCCTCTGCCCAAAACGCTTGGATGCGGCAGCGACTCGTTTGTCTATATTTCATTCTTGTTCCTGTGTGGTTGGGGAAGATACTGAAGAGACCAGGGATGTCAATCTGTCTGTCAGCTATGCTTCAGGATCACACGCTCTAACCCTAGTTATCTTCCCGACACTCCAGGTGAACAGGATACACACCCTTTCAGGTTTTTTCCCCCCTTTTATATATATTTTTTTAATGACAAGAAATGTGATAAATCTCAGGATGTTCTGGAGTAGTGTTTCCCAAAGAGGATTTATACAGCACAGTAGCTGAAAGATACAATTATGAACTGTCATTCACTGTAATGTCAAAGGCTCGTAGGCATTGCCCCTTGGTAAGGGGACAGGGGGTTGACAGCCATACCAGTTCAAAGCTGACAGGCCTTATCAGCCCATGATCCGTACAGCTCACAATTAAAATTATTTTACTCGAACAAGTTGGAACTAATTAAGAAAGAAAAGATCTAATCAATGATGACCGGTAGCAGTTGGAACAAGAAAGGGAATATCCAGACATTTCTTTATCGGTCTGGTATGGTAATTTCAGAAATCCTATGATTTCTATGTGTAATGTGAAAGGTGTCGTAAAATGTTCACTTGTTCACTTGCAGTCCAGCTAGTTCAGCTCTACAGAGCACTTTTCAGAGAGAGAGAGAGTTTTTCAGCTCATTGTTTTGGTTTTATAGCCCACAACCTTGCTGAGGTTGGCCTGATATTTTTCTCAGGAGTTGATGACAAATAGGAAAGAATATTGGATTCATTATTCAGGTTGCCAGAAACACAACATCCAAATCGATGCTTATGTTGTGACATATCGGCAGGATTTGCAAATGCTAAGTTTATTAAATGACAATATATATGATGTTGCGTTTTCAACTTGTTCTGCTGCCCCAAGTGGCCAGAACATGAATGAATGCATTACCTATATGTATATTTTACAATTTTGTCAAACATTTTCAAGAGCATACAGCTTTTTTCTTCCCATTGTTCCAAGCAGCCATTGTTTTCCATTCACTACCAATATGAAAATCAAGGGACAGGCTCCATAAATTTGTCCGATGTGATTGATTACACACAAAGTTAAAGGATAAGGCTGGCAATATTATAATTTTTTTAGTTATTGTCAATAAATTCCATGAAAAGACCAAAAACAACAAAGCGTTTGTTCATCTCGCAATACTTCCTGACCTCTATCGCGCGTGTCATAAATACATACTTTCATTTACAAACAAACTCAGGCATTTCCTAAAACAGCTCAACATTACTCAAGTTGAGAGTAAATAGTGATTTCGTTGGGGACAATTTTTAGCCACTGATTTTGTGCTCTTGTGAGTATTTCAGCAGCAGGACAGTGTGTGCGGGATTGACTCAAAATAAACTACAGTGTCTGTTTTCATGGTAATGAAAGAACATGTCCCTCAATGCAACAGTGTGGCTCACTGATGTGTTTTTAATAGTTTTTGGACAACAATGGAGTTCTATGGCACAGAGGAATAAGCTGTATCAGGCTTTGGATTGTAGATCAGTTCATTGTTGGTTTTGGTCTTTTCATGGGATTTGTTGACAAGAAAAATATTGAATATCACCAAAATTATCCTTTAAGAAAGTTTCAAGAGTCTGCCAATTTTTGTACTGCATTGAAATGAGTGGAAACCAATGGCTGCCTGGAATGGCAGTAAAAAATACATCTTACAAGTAATGTGGTTTGCCAAATGTTTGTGACGTAAAGTCTTTTTGATTTGTAGTAATTGGGCTTAAACATGCAAAACACTGGCATGGTCCTTTAATTGAAGCTGTCTGCATGAAATTGGGTGAAAAGAAAAACAAAGCGCAAAAACTGAGGAAAGGGTGAGAAAGTCTTAGCAATTTATAGACGAAGAAATGACACAACTATTAACACCAGGCATAAACCAGACACACACACACACACACACACACACACACACAAAAAGACTAGGAAGCAGCAAACAGCAGAGCAAATAATGTGAGCAACAACAAGGCTGCCATTATAGCAATTAAAATGTGACAAAAAAACATATGGCAGCAGCGATAGAAAAGTTAATGTATTCATTTTGCAGAGAATTCACTGCTCATGTGCCTCTTCAGATTCTGGTAAAATGTACCCTCAGAGAGACGCGTCGTCCTCCCAGAAAAGGCACAGGGACCTTGGAAAGAACACAATGCAGGTTGTGATGCTTTAGAAAGACCAGAGATCCTTATCACCTCGGCTTATTCTGCATTACTCCGCATTAATTATTGTCTGACTCTCTCAATGCCACTTTCTGTCACTATAGAAGAGACAGAGCTTCATGCTGGTAGGTAGTAATAAGACCCCATCTTGAGACCGGAGAGAGAAAGAATATGGGGCTCCTTCTTTCTGTGTCATACTCTATTCTCTTCCTCGCCCTCTTTACCTTTCTTACTCAACACTGATATTGACTTTTGGCTTTTTCCTCTGACAAGTTTCCGTGACCATATCGGCAGCCCTTGGGTGTTAAAGCCCACATTCTGCTTGTCAGGTGTGGCTGAAAGACACACAAGCAGCAACCTGACTTGTTAAATCAAGAAATCCCCCGCAGGCTATATGACATGGCTGGAAGAGCAAAAAGGATGTCAGGAGGATCTGCAGTACCACAACAGGGTGGTCTGCCTGACTAACGAGACTGTGTTTGCTATTTACAGGACAGTGGCAAAGTGTTAGCAAACATGACAGAGGTCTGCATTGGTTGAGAAAAGCACCTTCTAAAGCATAAATGGTTCTTCCTTTGTGGAGGAAACCTGAGGTTTGCATATATAATCATCACTGACTGAAGAACCACTAGAACCCATAAATAGTTGTGTGTCATTGTTTGAAGCATCATTCATGGCTGCAGCATCCAGAAATCAATGCATGTTAAGAGGCAAAGGGTCCCTCTCTGATATCATATTCTAAAATATTAATATACATCAATACAGCAATTCATTCGAATTCATTGTTTCTTGTGTCCTTTGCCATAAATGTTCACTGGATGCTGGCTACAAGAAACTGTACTCAAGTAAATATTATCCTCCAAAAAGGCCAAATTATCTCCACAAGTATTATCTCATCCAAAGTTTAAAAAATTGGTTTGAAAGTATTAGTATGTACAATAGAATGTGGTCCAGATGAAATTAAATCAGCAACTGAGTATCAGCCATCACATTCGAGTTGAGGTAAGGCATCTGTGAAGGCTCCCCAGATTTCCTAAACATTGTTGGTCCTTTCCCCAAATTGTAGCGGACCATACAGTATGATGTTAATTCCTTGATCCGATGTCTGTGAGGAAGGGAGGTCAGATTTCCAGTTTACTAAAATGCACAACCCCCCCCCAACCCCCCCCTGGTGTACCAGCAACACCTTTCCAAATGTGATATGGCAAAACAACTCTAAGCAAGAGAGCTACCATTCGGCGGTTTTAAGCAGTGGAGTGAGGAATAGCTGCATAAAAAGGGACAGGCAGATGGCTGACTAAATCCACTGCAGAAAACGCGATACGCCAGGTGACCTTTCCGTAACCCCTCCACGCATTTCTCCCTCTCTGCTGACTCTTTCGTCAGTTTGCTCCATTCAGGCAGAGCAGCCAGCGAGCACTATTTGCTCAGAGCTGCGCTACTGATGCTCTGAGCTCAGCTGCTGTGTTCATATGGGATGCAGTGGTAAAGGTCATTTCTAGAAGTTCAACATTAGTGATCGGAATTTCAAGTGAACCGTATTGCCCACATTTTGTGGCCCTGCACTCTACAGGGAGTACAGGGGACTTATCAGATGAGCCGACGGACACAGTAATGTGTCTCTGGAATAAACGGGATGCAGAATCTAATGGTGCAAGTTACTGATCGTCCTCAGTTTCAGTGTCATTCATATTAAGTGCCTCCCATTGTCATAGGCCTCACGCTAATCATGTTATATTTCGGTGGGTATTAGTGTGTGCGAGTGTATGCGTGCCCCTGCTAAACCCATGAGAACGAGTTTCATCCGTTTAATTTAAAACTAATCTCCTCAGCCCCATCAGAATTTGAGTGTACGGCGAAAGAGCCAGCCCATAAGAGTGTGACGTGCCATCTGTAATGTATTTTTACCTTTGTTTTGGAGTACGGCTCATTATATCTCTTTGGAAAATTTGCAAAGCCAAACAAATCAAAGTCGCCGGGCATAAAAAAAAAAAATTAAAATAAAAAAAAATAGAAACAAGGGAAGGAAGAGGGTTTGGTTTACCTGAGGGGATAGCTTTGTTGTGTGGAAATAAATCCTGCTCCTGATTAGACAAGCTCTGCATGGGGTTCAGGCGTTGTAATGCCAAGGATTTAAACTGATCATGAGTGGGGCATTTTAATTGATATGAAAAATTGGATTTTTTTCTACTTAAATGCTATATGGAATTGTCACCCAGGACTCTTTATGTGTGGATTGATTGGAGCCTGCAGTGCCTACCTAAAATGTATAACTAAGCCCTGAGTCATCTCGACTTTGTGTATAGGACAAAAACGAAGAACCAGCACAACTGATTGACTATTGTGTATGCATGCGCATACTCAACCTGAAACTCCAAATATCTACCACAGTAATAATAATTTATGTGTTCTGGGTGTTTTATTTAAATCTTGCTCTATCCCTTCTAGCATTAAAGATTTTCAGTAACAAGCACTTTCTGGTTTGACATCGGGCCTCTGTGTGCAAAACACAAGAAGATTCCCCTGAAACTGCCACAAACCTGTTTTCCCAGCCACATACACACAACTTTAATCTTTCATCTACCTGCTGGACCTTTGTTTGCAAACTTTAGGAAATTCTTTGAAAATACAAAACAACTTGAAAATAGTCCTTTTCATTGGGACCAACGCTGCAGCAGTAGCACATGGGATATCTCTGATAGCTACATATGTACAGTATGTGTTGCATGCTCTTGTTTTGTATTGAAGACGGCAGTAGGCAGTGAATCTTTTTCTGCATCTATCTCCAGCTCTCCCTCTTTTTTAGTGTTTAGCAACTGTGAGCAGCAGGGAAGTCAAGCGGGAGGCGGGACTGCGCTTTTACACCAACACGACCTGTTTGCAGCCTCTCATGTCAGCAAGCACTCACTCAGCTGAAATGTCCCGGAGCAAGACACTGAACTCCAACCTGCCGTTTTGTCGCTGAGTCTGACCTCTGACCTTTCCTATTATTAAAATTGATTTTAAACCACGGGTATAGTTACTTTGTATTTGTTTGGTTCCTGAACGTACAAACTGTATCTGTCCATGATCAAGGATCAACACTGCAAGCAACTCTAACAAAAACCACTAGAAACTCAAAATAAAATCATCCCATGGCAACTTAACAACTACAAAACAACAGCCGTACTGACACTGTTTAACAGTTTATTGGAGAGGGAACGCTGACTACAGCTTATACTTTGCCAGCGTCACTCAAAAAGTCAATAACATGCTTTCTGGTATGTTGATATATTTAAACCCAGTGTGGAGACATGGTTAAATAGACTGCTACACTAAGAATAAGAATAAGAATATCATGTAAGACCTGTGGAAGCGTGGGAAAACTCTTCCCCAGCCCGGTTACACAAGAGAAGATTAGACTTTTATTGCCATCCTTGAAATTTCCGCTTTATCCAACTAACATGCATGACATACTGCACACATGCATTTATGAACATACGCTGCTTCAAGCTGGCTCTGGCTTTTGCAGGGTTTAAAAGTGCTCAGCGGCGGGAGAGCACTCCAGAAGCCTTATTCAACTCTCATGACTGGAATGTTACAGTGAAGACTGTTTTGTGTGCTTATGTGTGTGTGTGTGTGTGTGTGTGTGTGTGTGTGTGTGTGTGTGTGTGTGTGTGCGCACACCAATGCGGCTATATGCTGTGTCTTCAGTGTCAATCTGTAAGTGTGTGAGTCATCCCACTATTAGACTGTCTCCGAAGCACAACAGGCAGTCATAATCTGCTGGACACCGCGCTGTAATGGCTCTCTGTGAGACAGCTAATAAGTTACACACCAGATTGCAAACTGCAATAAGCCCGACTGAGACACTATTCTGGGCTCATCATTATTTCTCAGCCCATTGACTGTGACCCCAGGGTGGGCTGCAGAACTGCTCTGACAAGGTTCAGTGTTTAGAAAATCCTGAAAACTGACTTCCT
This sequence comes from Coreoperca whiteheadi, assembly GCA_011952105.1. Classification (NCBI taxonomy): domain Eukaryota; kingdom Metazoa; phylum Chordata; class Actinopteri; order Centrarchiformes; family Sinipercidae; genus Coreoperca; species Coreoperca whiteheadi. The sequence goes on along the minus strand of CM022491.1, from coordinate 3,015,986 downwards.
CTGCGATTTCAGAGTCACCATGGCCCCTTATAGATATATATATAGTTATATATATATATATATATATATATATATATATATAGTGGTTTTATGCTAATATATTTCTCTTATCCTTTGTTTAACCATACTTAAATTGTGGTCAAGTAAACTCAGTGGTGATTTTAAGTGGAGTCAACTCTGTTCTCTCACCTTTTAAAATGGTATTATTTTCTTTCCACAGCTTTACTGACTCCGTTATGAAACACTCAATAATTCCAACTGTTGAATCCAATGTAAGTTGCACTGGATTCAATTTCCACTTTTGTTGTCTACATGCTTGCTTGTTTATTTCCCCCCTGCAAAGAATGACTAGGCTGATGTCTAAAGGTTGCATGTTACTGATTACCAGAGCTCCCAGTGCACACAGATTCAGCTGAGAACAGCTGCCATTAATATTCTCATTCAGCAGCCAGGGCAAAATATTGATTCAGCTGCCTGCATGTGCTTGCATGTGTGCCTGCTGTATGTATGTGTGAGACTATGGGCTATTGGCCCGCGTAAAGCTGAAGGGCTGGGATTTACAACCAGTGTTTCACAGCTAGCACAGCGATGAATGGCCATAATTCTGTTGCTGGATGTTGGCGCCATATCTGGTTCCAGGTAGAGAGGAAGTCCAACAAACCCAGAAAGGGGCTGGAGCGCGAGGGGAAGGCAAAGGAGTGGAGTGGGGGCGCAAGAGGCTGGAGCGTTTTCAGCACCACGGAGAGCTCCGCTGCAACGTATACACTGTATCACGGCAGCGTGCGCTCCGACCGATCCTCATTTCCCACTCCGCTGGCCGTTACGGAGGCTTTGCTGCCGCTGTGCCAGCGCTCTGGTGACACTGATAGGATTTTCCCATGAGAGAGCGCTGAAGCAGCTCATTTAACACAATCAGACAAGAAAATCTCGTCTTTATTAGGACCCCCCCCCACACACACACACCCACCCACACAAACCTCCCTAACCATTCTTGAGAGTTTTTGTATGCTGGTGAGTAGATGAGGGGTGTATGTGCTTTTTAAGACATAGATCGTTAAGAGATGAAGTCTTCCCAGGGTCCTGCCAAGGAAATTGGCTGACAGGCTGAGGACCGGGTGAGGAGGGGGGGGGATCCATGCCAGAGAGCCCAGCGAGGGATGTGCGTGTCTCACTATGTTATCATTTCAGTCCCTCTGCTGCTTGAGCAAAGCTGGCGCATCCGGGCAGAGAGAGTCCTACTGAAGCCATTTATCAAACACTGCTGTGTTGTTCTCGAGCAGGTAGAGCCTCGGCACGGTTATATGAGGTTACCAAATCTGGCATCTGGTCATATTGAATGATTAATCACACCCCGTGTTGCGCCAGACAATAAGCGACGTACCAGGCAGTGTAGTTAAACACTGTCACAGCTTGTCATTGACATCGCCCTGCGCTACAAGGCTGCACCTCACACATATCTTATCTGGCCGTACATTCTGGAGCCCTCTCTCTGTTACTGAGGCATTTCTCCTCAGCTACTCACAAACTAATTCTAAATGAAAGCACGCCACCGTCACCCACTTCACAGTTTCCATTCACTCACACTCCGAATGCAAATAGTGACGGCTGAAGCAGCGTCACGCACACAGAACAACCAAACTAGTGAACAAAACAATAACTACGCACTTAAGCAAGCTCGGAGCCCTTATCCCGCATTAGTGAATACAGCTTCCAGCTTACCTGTGGTATTCCGAGGCAAGAAAGAAAGGGAATGTAGGGGGGGTT
>CM022491.1:2839407-3014197 GCA_011952105.1 Coreoperca whiteheadi | reverse complement strand
GGGGGGGGGGGGGGGGGAAGGGAGCAAATATGCCTCAGATTTCCTCGCAGCGACGCGTCCAAACTGCGCTCCTTTAGTTCCACTCCCGTCCTCCCGCTCGGCAGGTTTAAAGGGTTCAGATTAATTACGGGCTGGTGTACCGGACGCAGCTGCGTTAGTAGCGACGGGTAAGCGCGTCCCAACTCTCAGCAGTGGCTTGCCATCCTTCGGCTCCTCCGGCTGCTCTCCTCTCAGCGCTCCGCTCCCGATCTGCCCTATTTCAACTCCTCTCACTCCGCTCTCCTCCTGACGTCAGCCGCTGCACGCCAAATGCGGCGGGGCTGCATCTGCAGATTCATCGCGCTGGAAAGCGACACCTGCGTGCGCACGCGTGCGCGCGTTTGTTCGGTGCGTGTGTTTAGACATTAGTGAGGACCGGGCGCACTGGCGGGCACACAGAACCGTGCAGAATCAAAAATCAGAAAAAAATGTTTGCAGATGTCTTACTCTTATTTTCTTGTTTGAATAGGATCAGTCTGAAATTTGGATTAGGGAATACATTTAGGTGCGGTTTAAAGTAGTGCATGAAGTTGAGACAGTTTTAGGGAATATGAATGTTGTCCCCGTGTGCCTACAATACCTGTGTAGGCTAATAAGGCTAAAAATACAAAAATAAAGTCAAGCAAGCTTATCTTTACCATGTCTTGTTGTATAGGCTATGCAACCAGTTTTGTCATTCATAGTGCAGTGATCCACTAAATAAGTGGCTGGTCGATACTGACACTTTTTTCAAAATAAAAACAAGTATTTGTCACAACTCAGCTGTTAAAAATGATCTAAAATACTGCAAACTGTATTAGATTAAATCCCATTTGCCTACTTGTTAATGTTCACGTTATACAGCGTTTTGTGTATTCAACTGATGAAAATCGAGGTGAGAATGAAGCAGGAGAACATGGTGACAGATGACATGGATGTTGCTGTTTTCTGGGTTCCTCCAGTGAGAACGTCAAACAGACAAACGTTGTCAAAAGTATCATATGCATATTTTATTTTGTTTTTTCGAGGATTGTTCTCCCACGCAGACCCTGTGGGGCAGCCTAGTGCAGTGACTGTCGGCTATATGACAAACACTTTAATCAACAAGGCAGTAATGACGTTCGCAGAGGCACTGGACATGCAGAGGGCTGGGCAGGTAATGTCCGAATCACTTTCACAGATGAGCAAGTTTACAGCGGATTACCTGGTTATATTGAGGTGGTACAGTACAGTACAGTTTTAGTGCAGTTAAAGGAAGAATACATACAGTATATCCCAGTGACTCTTAGTGACACTTAACCAGAGATGGGCATCACACATATTCTCTCTCTCTCTTTATCGTTGTCTTTAGCATTAAAGTGGGAAGAGGGTTAACTGCGCATGGCACAATTAGGCCTTCATACTGTATCCTAAAAAGACACGAGAATGGTGGCGTACCCATCAAAATTGCATGTGGCACTAAAACATTTATGCTCGATGTAACATTTATCAAGACAATGGAAAAAAAGTAGGCGGTTGGAAGAAATAAGAAGAAGCAAATAAAAAGAAATGAAAAGGAGGGGGATAAAGAGGAAGAAGAGAAAAGTAAAGACGGAAACTTTAGTCATGAAGTTACAATATTTCATTTCTTACAATGCTGTGTGATTCAACCGGCAGAAAGAAAGAAAGAATATAGGCTATGCCGGGACATTTAGTACATTTCACTCTATCAGATAATGCGTGTAGCAGCACAACCTGCAGTAACAAGGGATGTCTGATAAGATGGGAAAGGGCCTTGTAGCAAGACGCCGCACATTATGTAGTTACAAGACCATCTTTTACATTTGTATAATGGTCATGCGTCTTTGAAATGAGCCAATTTAAATACACATTAAGGTTGATGTGGGCAACATAGACGAGGCGGTAGCTGTTTGAAGTGAGCAAACAAACAAACTCTTAACTAGAAAAGGTTACATTTTCTAGAAAACATTTTCTTTAATTTCTTTTTTTTTTTGGTCCTACTAGGATGTTGTGGAAGGGTTAGTGCTTGAGGAGGTAGCGCTAAGATGTTGCTATCAGTATGTTGGTTGGTTGCTAGGGTGTCATTTGGTTGTTGTTCTGTGGATGCTTGGGTGTGTGCGGTTTATTGTGTTGCTCATTTACACTATATGTTCTTTTTCCAGCTGTGAGTAGCTCCTCTCTTTCCACTGGCATCGGATTGTTGGGTAATACAGTCCATTAAGAGCTCACTCTAAAAAACCCTCTTATCTCTGAGTGAACTGTATACTGTAAATTCCAACCCATGTTTGAATTAGTATCTTTGGAGTTGGGACAGAGCATACGTGTTTAAATGTTTCCGCACCATGGTCAGAGACACAGTAAGAGACATTTGAATATGTCCACACAAAAGGACAGAGCTCAGTGAGGCCTGTTTGCCTGTTTGTTTCACTGTCCAGCCATTAAATTAAGCAATGAAAGGAATGATATGCACATATTTTCATTCTTGTGGAGTGTCAGTTTAATTATATCCTGCAAAATACATGTACTGTTAACCTAGACCACTTGGAACAAGGTTAAATCTTATGCTATGTTTTTCTATACATTTGAATTTGTTCTTCAATCATTTCCAGACATAGAGGGGTTGCCCTTTTTAAATAAAAGATTATTTGAATTGAGTGCCAACCTCAAAGTATGACAATGTTGCAGGGATTCAAGAAGGAGAGCGTTTGAACATTATTCCTTCCAACCCAAACACGTTAATTTCCATGAGTCCCAAAAATTGGAAAAACCTTTGTTTCATTGCTGCCAGGAGTTATACTGTCATGGTTTTTGGGTTGTGTTCTGTTATTTCCTGTTTTATTTTGGTGAAGGTTCTGCTTCTTGTGTCTTATGTGGTTTTGCTTCCTGTCTTTCCAGTCTGTGAATGCTTTGATTGTTTCCACCTGTGGTTATCAGTTTCACCTGTGTCTAGTTATCCTGCCCTTGTGTGTGTGTGTGTGTGCGCGCGCGTGTGGTCTCTGTGATTCCTTTGTTCTGTGTTAGTTCGTCTTGCATAATGTGCCGTGTGTTCTTGCCATTTCTCTTGTGTTTGTGCCTGGTGTTTTTTGATTCTCTCCCCGGTTTTTGGACTGCATTTGGACTTTGTATTTTCTGTCTGCTTTGACTGGATTTGTTTGCCCGAGTTTAGACTGTTTCTTAGTTCTTTTTAATTTCTGCCCTCACCTCTGTAAGACTTTTTGTTCATTGACTCTTATTAAATCATTGCACCGCATCAGCTCTGCTTATACCTCGGTGTCTGCTATTGGGTTCATTCCCTCGTGTCCCCTGGCTTGAACTCTGATATATACTAAACCATCACGGACTGATCTACATGTTCTGATGTATTGCGCATCGGTGTCTTTGCAAAACAGAAGCACAAAAAAAATGATTTGTAATGGAAGTAGAATAATGACATTAACTATGCAAGATAACCGACTTGTGTTGCCGAGCAAGCACTTTTGCAAAATAAGACTCCCAACTTCACATCAACATACAGTAGCTGTGGAAGGAATGTGACAACTCTAAAACATTTCAACATATTCTGATGATATTTTGCACGATGTCTTACAAAAAGCACAAATCATCCTATAATATCCTATAAAGGTTTAGGAAAAATTCTGACATTTTGTATTATAGGAAAAGCATTTATTTTGTTATAATTATCTTATAATTGTCACTTACCTACCATAAGCCTACCAAAATGTTATGTACAATTATTTGAATACGATTAGGGTGAGGTTATGATCTTGTGTGAAAAAAGAATAAAACAACCTGCTTGTCCACACACTGCAAATTTTCATACAAATTTCCAATAACAACTGGATCCTACTTTAAAACCTCACATTTGTATTAACGCTTAAGACGCGTCTTTTCCAGGACAGCAGCAATTTCCTTGCAACAATTTTCCCCAAAATGCTTTTCAGAGCAGTTGCGGTCATTTTCAACCACTGACTGACTCTTTCTATTGGAGCACTCAGCCTATTTTTGTTCAGCCTTCTCTGAGGGCTTTAAATTATAATCCTCACAACTTTTCAAAGAAGTCTTCATTGTTTGCAACATCCAAAACAGAAACACAAACAAATTTCCCTAAAATGTTAATGGCATAACGTTTTCTTTCACATTTTCCTGTGGTGGCGTAATTCTGGCTACACAATCGCTCAGCTCACATCGGTGCATTTTCCCCAAGATGCCAAAGCAGCAAAGATGTTGACTAATCTCAATATTTTAAAATGTTTTGTTCTTTATATATCTTTACTGTGACGTGCAGTACTATAGTGGATATAGCATGCAGCTGTTGACCTAATGAACTTTCTGAATGTGTTTTCTCCTCAATCCTGAAGTCTGCTTGCTTGATGAACACACGCACTTTTGTATGCTGATGAACTTTACCATACCCTTATTTACAATTTAACACGTTCTTCACAAGGACAACCTAAGAACACGCTCAGACACATACAAGATAAACACAAATGCACATTCCTTAACCTGTTTCTGTGCCAGTGCAGTGGAAATATTCAGATCCAAGTTATTGACAAATGCATATCAGATATATTCATAAAACCAACAGCTCTCTGGGAAATGCAGAGACGATCCCCGACTGCTGCAGGCATACCCTGAGTGGAAAATCAATCACACCTTAATGGTGCAAATATGAATCGACCCTCGGGGGCCTCATATAGACGACAGCCCGTGCATGGCATTGCAAGAGGAACATCGTGCATTTTACCCACAGCGGCACCTATGGCTATACAGTTTCAGACTAGCATGCAGGGACTGAACAGCTACAGCAGTCATCATTATCTCTGCCATCATTTGCTCAGGAGTGTTTGTACTACGTCAGAAACACAACATCTTCTCCCCTCAACCATGTGTCAGCACTAAAAGGTCTGTTACGTAGCTGCTCCCTCAGAGACAGAAACACCAGGAGATAGAGCCATAACTCTTCTTTATGTCCTCTTCCTGCAGCTCAAAACGGCAGGTATTGATGTGATTCACACACATACATCTACATCACTTACAGTAGAAGAGACTCTCGTGCTACACCTATTCGGAACTGAAATCCAAACATTTGATTTCAGGTCATTGTTTATAAAAGTTATCCAGACATATATTTTTAAATTAAAAAAATTCGCCACAACAAGCACTGTTATGGTTCACACAACACTTTTGCCAGACAGGAATTTTGGACAATTCAGCAAAACCTTGGATTACGTTAAATGACTTTAAAAAAATTCTTGTTTTTGTACAATATCTGCGTGGTCACTGTGGTTATGGTAAATAATCTACTATTAAGGTATGGTTTGAGTTAGGCTACGAAGACACATGGGGAAGATTGTGGTTAATTAATAATAGTTAATACAGGTCTGTAACAGGATGTGAACTCTAGTCTCCTGCATGAAGGTCTGATGCGCTGCACAACCATTCACCACCCCGACCTCTACACCCTTAGTTTCCACCTCGCTACATAAAGGAAGCACTACTTGCATTGGCGGTGCCATGGTGCCCTAGGGGGTTAGGACACCTAGACACCACAAATCTTGTAGTGTTAGCTCTTTTGTTGTGCTTTCAAGCTTTTGTTTAATGTACCGAAAAGTGTCACATAAATCAGATTTATCATTATCATCATTATTAGCAGCCGATCATAAACAACTAACTAAAGCTGCACACATTCAACAAGACATCATGGTGGCTTGACTTGGAGCACACGTGTCTGCCAGACAGAGGCAAGCAGCTGCAGGATGCGCACACAGGTTTAGTGCTGCACTGCAGGAGAATGAATGCGTATTTCTCAGTTCACCCCTCTATTCTCTGTTCTCTTACTCGTTTTTTGTTTTGTTTGCGAACTTTGAGAACAACATTGTCGTGGTCGCTGAAATATGGGCTTGTCTAGTTCAGTTGAGGTTAGGTAATTAAAACCACCGTGCCACATTTTTGCGGTTTCAGACCAAATGTGCAAGTGAAATACTTTGCACGAGGTAGTGTGCAAGATTAAGAGCAGCCCAAAACGGCATACTACAGACTACATAAGTATGTAAACAATCAAAAAAAAATATATATATACATACATGCATATATTCACACACACACACAGGTCAGCAAATTTGGGGTGAACGGTCAATTCAGTTTTGGCAGAAAATCAGTGCAGTGCGCGCTGCTAAGGCTCATGCAGCTGCAGGAGAAACCTCAGCAGCTCCCTCCTTTGAATATAACGGCCCTGTCTCAAGGCCCAGCTTAGAGGGGACCGTTACCGTATACATTTTTTGTTTCTGAAAACTGAAAATGAAAGCAATTGTTTTCTTCATTTCTAACTTGAAATATATTTTTTATTGGTGCACAAACACAGAGAGGCAGCCACACTGCGAAAACCACTGTTGTGCACCCACATACTGTATGCCGCCACCAATGATACAAATGTACCCGCACAAATAATTCTCTGCTCTTACAAATTGGACACACAGACACTTACGCAAACACTCAAGCAACAGTTACTTCATCCTGTACTTCATCGAATAGAGCTGTCAGAGAAGCCTGTGCTGCATCAGCCGCGGTACTGTTGTTCAATGAAACAACCTGCCACCGAAGAGAGAGAGGGAGAGAGAGAGAGCGAGAGAGGCGGTACAGACAAAGTGTTGCGCTAGCTTCTCTTTGTAGCCTCCAGCCACAAGGAGAAATCAGGGCTCTCTCGCTCTCCTGTACACCCACATACGCAGAAACACGCTCAGGCACGCACAGAACTACATTTCTCACAGTCCCACGCCTGTAACCCCCCCCCCCACACACACACACACACACACACACACACACACACATACACACACCTGGTTATAATGGTCTTTGTTTCCTCCTTCTGCCCAGCTCCAATTTGATGGCAGCGCGGCTGCCAGGTTCCCCAGATGACCCATTGAGATAGAGCTAACAGATGAAAGCAGCAGTAAGACGCTGGCGGTAATGGTGCTACAGCTCCGGCTTACAGCCCATATTTCTCCCTGATGGCTCTGCTGGCCTGACACCTGCAGGAGTGAGCTGCTTGGAGGAGTTGTTAGTATTAGAGAGTAAAGGACACATATAGAGAAAGAGGGGCTCGTACACAACATGCACACACATGCTTAAAAAAGACATAAATAAGTTTAATAAGTTGATCCACTTTCACAGTTCATGCAGTTTCACATGTTTGGATATGGTGCGGTGCATTTACAAAACTTGAAAAAGTAAATTATGCTACTGTCAGACTATGTGCAAATGACAGACCAGAACCAATCACAGTGAAAGAAAAAAAAAGCAAGCGTGTTGGCCTTTCTGGTAATGCTCTTAATGGCACTGTACAAAAACGATTAGGATGAAAGGAGGACCGAAAAGGGGAGGGATTATGTATTTATTTTTGCTGAAGGGAGGGTAGTTTACATTACTTTTGGGAGAGCAGGGGGTAGTCTGCAGCGGGTCAGTAACGTTTTATCATCCTAGCTTATGTCATTCTCTCTCTCACAGATGTATTCTTAAAAAAAAAAGGAATAATATTAAATACAAAATAATTACATCAAAAAGAAGGTGCATTTGGCCATATGGAGAGGAACACAATTCTGTCTCTGTATCAAGGCTACATTTTCTTAATCACAGTCAACTTGTAGCTAATAGGATCAATAATAGGACATGGATGTATTAGTTATTAAATGTTACCGCGCCAGAGAGCATGTCATTTTTCACAAACCTCCTGTGGTTCTTCACTAACTTCACTTTATTCTGCATCATAACAGAAAGCAGAACAACATTACAGTTTAAATTGTCTTATAGTCTTAAGTTCACAAACACACGTTGCCAGCTTGTTCCATAATAAAATAAAACCAATCGACCATGACTGTTCACAGTTTTGAACACTAAATGTGCATACATGTTCTCCACAGATGATTTGAACACACAAGCACTTTATCATCTGATCTTCAGTTAACCAAAGACATTTAGAGTTTACATAGCAGCCTGTGCGTAAAACCATGAACTCCTCCCTCCACAGTGCCAGTTGTTTCAGCAAATGCTACAAATGACATGTTTACTTTCAAGTGTCGAAGCCCTCTAGTGGTTGTAGGAATTTAAGACTCTTGTCGATCTGCACCAAAGGAAGAAATAGTATAACGTTGTTACAGAGCGACAAAGTCCACAGAGAGAGGAGGTGGTTGCATGGATCAACAAAACTTAACCAAGTAGTTATTTTAACCCAAACCACAAGCTTTCCCTAACCCTTAACAATTCTTTTTGTGCCTAAACATAAGCAAATCTTTTCCATAGCAGTGTCAGATCAGACAATGGTTATATTTTTGCTGATGTGTAACGGCTCTGGAAGGCACTGACAAGTAATGTTGTCCTGCTGCTCAGGAAACACCTATATGTTTCACTCGCGAGAGCAATTACAAACAACGTATTTTGTTGTTTAATTTGGAGGACTTGGTGCTCCTGCACATTGGTGAACAGTGGACTTTAATCATTTGCTGACGTGTGTTTTGGTTTATCGACTCACTGATTGGCATGGCTACCAAGAGGAAACTGCCACCTCTGAGTCTTTAGTAGCTCTTGGTTCAAGAATAGAAAGTGGCTGAAATGTTCAGTAGATGGCAAGCACAATTTAGTTATGTAGGCCATTTGGCATACTTCTAATGTGTATTTTGGTGATTTTGTTTCATTAACATATTAAGGCTTAAATGGGAGTCCACAATCTTAAATTCTTTATACACTTAGTCATTAATGGCACAATGATTTGTACCAAGTCAATACTGCTGTATTATTTTGAGATTCTGTCTCGTAGTTGAGGGGAGAAGTAAGGCTCTTGCTCTTTTAAAAAGTGAAACATAAGGGTCGGCCTCCCCATCCACCCCAACAACATACATCCCCGACGCAGCCTAAAATGCTTCAGCTGTTGACTGGCAGCTGGAGTGAGCTTGCAATATGAAGCCTGAATATGCAGCCCAAACACTTTTATGGATCAACTAGACTGACAGCTTTGCAGGAACAAATCTCAATCACCGTCCTTATCTGAGGTGAGTTATGAGCTCACTGTCTCCCACTGTCACTATGCATCATCATGTGCCACTTTTGTTTCCAAGCATTTCTTTATCTTACCAACTATTTCCATCTATTATTTTCAGTTTGTAAATGGCCACCTCAGCCCTCTTCCTGCGTTCTATGACAGAACGTAAATGTGTGTATTTGCTCTTTAGTGGGAGTCACACTTTCCTGTTGCTAAAATCAAATGGAAGCAGACACTCGAGCATATCAGGTGTGTGGGCCACAATCTCTCGCATGGATCTAGAATCGGTCTTAATATATTTAGATACAAGTTCAAGTTTGAGTTTGTGCTTTTTCAAGTTTGGCACATTTGTTTACAAGGTTTGGTTTAGGGGGAGAAAGAGCATAATGTGTGTGAATTATTGTATTTTTGTACTTGAGGATACTGTTCTCCAGAGGTCTTACTTAAAGACATCAGGTTAAATCAGGCACTTTGTTTCAGGGGTAGGCAGGCAGGCAGGCAGGGTCCATATTGTATACAACAGCATTAAATGCTACCATCCTCTGTGGAAAAAGTATAGTTCCATCTTTCAAAGCAATGTTAGCGCGTTGAGCATCAGGAGTGCAGTCCAATTCTCCTTTCATCAGAGAGCTGACACGCTCTTACCATCACATTCCGCACACATTATCCTGTTTGGTCATTTTCGATGTGTACAGCCCCCATTATCCCAGAAAAGCTGTAAATCCTCATATATATAATCTTCTCTCTTTTTCTTGTTGTTTTTTTCTCTGTCCCAAGCCAGCAAACACTAATCACCCCAGTGGTTGCCAAGGTGCGAAAAGGTGTCCCTTTCTTGCATCCAGTTCAGAAAAATCTTAAAGATTTTCTTTAAGATTTCAAATGTGGTGCAAATGTACAACCCCTGGTTCGCTTTACCCATTAATTGCCACCAATATAATGAAAATCTGAAAAGAATACCCAAAGGCGGCATCACAGTGGCCTACAACGTCCCTGTAACAGAAATGAATTGCACTGTACTGTTTCTTCATTGCGCCTCAGAATTGCCTTTTTGCTAAAACCACAATAATGATTTGCTCGGCTTTTATGGTTCTTCATCATCATCACAGGAATCAAACAGGACTCACAACTCATTCTTCATCTTCATTCCGTTCACTGCTATTTTTAGACTGGTTACTGGAATATGATTACAGAAACAGAACCAACCATTTGTTAGTGGAAAACGCAATGACATCTCTGTAAGAAATCACCACCCAACACTGACTAATAAAATGGATTTCCCAGTGAAATATATTTTCAAAAAAGCGCCACAGTCCTTGTGGGACAGCTGCAATAACAGGGTCACTATTAAGATTATGAGTCCCAGTGGCGTCTGACTGCGTCCTCGTCATTTAGCAGCGTAATTCCCGGGCAGGGACGATCTGCCTGAGGGGATTTGGCACATTAAAAAAAGTTAGATCATAATACCAGACAGTGAGGGCAGAGCATGGCAGGGCATGAAAACACAAATAATAGACATAAGGGGTAGAGGGTGATGGTGAGGAAGTACAGAGGAAATCAATGTGCAGTGTGTGTCTGTCTCTGTTTTAAGCTGTACTTCTACAAAGGATTTTAAAAGGTATATCAAAACCTATAAATTCAAGACCTGTCCCAAACTGTCTGTAAGCACGTACATAGTATACAGTATACTATATATGTGTACATGTGCATCTATGCATTTGTGTGCTGCTGGTGGCAAAACATGAATTTCAGTGTCTTTTGTAGCTGTGTGTGTCTGTGTTTCAAGCCTATAAATGCGTACATGTAAGCTTTGCTGTGTTTGTGTGCAAACTTGTGGCTTGTATTTGTACTTCTGAGCCTTGCAGTCTGTCAGTCGGTGACTTCTTTGAGTTTGTGGCAGATCAAGATCAGTCCTAATGAGATCTGACCAGAACACACAGCACACGGCTGATTCAGTTCAAAGAAACAAAATATTCACAACGCCTAATTTTCCCATGTAACCGACTGTGAGCTATGATCTCTTAACTATTTCACTTCATTCATAATGACAGCATGTAATGAAGGGAAGAGGTGAGGCCATGGGAGGGTTTTTAAGCCTTAAAATAACTAATTTGTGTATTACACACATGACTGTGCCTTTCAAAATTAAGGAGTCGTTAGGGAAAATATAACTGAACTAATGATCAATGCAAGATAGTTATGACAGAGTAAATGAAAAATTCCCGCCACATGCTAAAACACACAGAATAAAGAGCTGACAGTACAACAAGGATTAAAATTAAGAAAGGCCAAGAGTCAACAGGGCCCAGTAGGCTCATAAGGGATCAAGAGATCAGACAAATAACAAGAGGCCAGCTCATGCAAAGCCTTGAAAGAAGTCAATAAAATGCTACAAGCAACTCTCCAACTGACAGGCAGCCAGTTTTGTATGCTTTAGAGTAGTTCTGTTGCCTCTTTTTTATCATAATTCCAATGTTTAAGGAGCTTGTTTCAATGATGATGAATGAAACCAAAAGCTTCCGTTTCTAAAATAATGAAGTTTAATATAATGTTAATATAATACCTTATTCACTGTAGTGCAGAAACTGCCAGAGACCAGGGTCAGCTCAAAGCCAGAGCGTTCTTGCCAACATCAGGCTTAAAGCCAGGTGCTTAAAGCCAGGTGCTCCAGGTCCAGGCTTCAACGTTGGCAATAAGGCCTTTGAGAACCGAAATGAAACCCAGGTCATGATACATCCCTTAGACGAAACCACACAAGCCAGGTAAAAAAACTGCAGAAGACACATGAGGCCATAAACATTTCAAAATAAAACAGGAAATACTAAACCAAACTCTCAAACCGTGACAGTTGCAAATATTAAAACATTAAAAAGCCTTAACTTACCCTTTAAAGGCTATACATAAAGACCGAACAGCTAATTCAACAGCTGTGATTTAATACTTTATAACTACGGATGTGTTAAAGAAAAACACAAGTTATTGCGAAAAACGAACCTAAATGATTCAGCTTTTGGGAGAACTCAGAGAGTTTGCGAGGAATAAACCTAAATATCTATCCCTCTATCTGTTTTCATACACACAAAGACGATGACTAATGATAAATGACGAATTCCATAAATCAACAACAGCTAAATCCCTGACCAAAGCAGCCCATTTATTTAATCACTGCTAGTTTTTTCTCAGAGCTTTTACCCCACTACTTTATCATCATTTTAAGTAGATACTGTAGCTGATGCTCTTATACAGGACAAATTTACAATAAGTACTACAGTAAGTAAAAACGCAAATATTTATACACAAGAAGTCTGGTGGTAATTAAGAACAATCTATGGCACAAACAAAGAAGAGTTGGTGTTAGGAACAGTGTGATTTATGTGTAATGTGTGAATGATAGTGGCCGGTGTTTTTAGAAATAGGCAGACAAGACTCTGGTACTTAATACTGTACAATCTGCTCCTAAGAGTAGTATTTTTTTTGTCTTGTGGTCAAATTTCTAAATTGAAATTGTCACTCTCATTTGCACATCAAACTAGAGATTAAGAAAAGAATAAAGATGAAGCGGATGTTTTGTTCTTCCACTCCTACACATATAGAGACTACTTGGTTTTTTACTCTCTTTTATTCCCTCCATGATCCACTGAAGAACGTAGCAGTTCTATTATTTTATCTTTTCTTTGTAATACATATGCAAATTAAAACCCTTTTAACTGCACTCACAACAAGATACTAATTACAGTATGAGTATACAGTCCTGTTTTTTTCCCCCCCGCAGATTGTAGAGAGACCCAAAAGATTTAACCCAGAGGAGCGAGAGATCGAGATCAGCGGCAGGGAGGGATTATAAATGACTGGCGGCCCTGCCAAAGCCAGAGCCAGATAAATGCTGTAGATGTGAATCTCAGTCATTATGGTTGACCGAGAGCCAACCTGGCACAGAGGGACTGGGGTCCGGTCACTCCCTCAGTGTAATTAATATTATAAAATGAAAAGCAACTGTTCCGCATTCACTCGTCATTTAAATATAATTCGCAAGATCCAATGAAAAAGGGCCAAATTACATTAGATTCCTTAGGTGTGGTGCCACACTCAAACACCTCCATTATGCATCAGTGGTGTGTTTTCTGTTAGTCAAATCGATTAGATGGATTTGACATTTGTCGTTCATGAAACAGGACTTATAACACTCGGAGGGACATGGGTTTTGGAGGTCAAATGAGAGTTGAAAAGTGGAAAGTTGAAACACCACCAGAGACATTAAAAACAGTTTGTGTACCCATGTTTTTTGATATTGCAAATACACGGGTAAACTAACAGTTGATAGTTTTAAAGAGGTTGCTGCATTGTAAAGGCCAAACATATTAGCAAATCGAAACTTGTCTGAAGGTAAATTTAAATTAGCCAGTGAGCTTACTAAGCTAGGGATTGATAGTGAGCTAAATAGTTAGCAAACAGGCTTTAAAGCTGGGAGGCTAGCTAGTGGTTTTCAGCTGCTCAAAGGGAATCAGTTTCTTTTCCCAGACTATCTGTTGTTCAGGATACTGCTGATAAAGTGCAATTCACATTTAAGTCACAGTCTAAGAGTGTCTTTTCATGATTGGCGGCTGTACCATTGGTGCATACCTGGTTTGGAGGATAGGCCTTTTAAGTCATTTTGACATGTCACAGTTGGAAAATCACACGTTTTAAATAATAAGATTAATGATGGCTGATGATCATTTAGCTGCTTCAGCTTCAGGATCCTGGTATTGTACATGCTGACTCACTGTCACGGCTTACATCGTTATTAGTATCACACTTCTACTACTATGACAAGTCAAAATGACTGCAAAGAAAAAGACCTATTGATGAGACTGAATGATAAAATGTCTTTATTTACCTCAACCATTTCTAGCTGTTGACGATTATTTACCTCCGCACACATGTTGCCAAGGTGGATGAAGATGAAGAAAAGTGGCATGTTTTTATCCAGTCCAGTGAGACATTTGAGAATTTGGTAGTTCAATTAAATTCATTTACATTTCTTTTAATATAGCGCCAATTCATTACAGATGTTATCTCACTGCATATAGAGCATTCCTATAGAGCAAGTCTAGGCTGTACTCTTTATAATATAATTCACAGAGACCCAACGATTTCCACCAAGAGCAAGCACTTGGAGACAGTAGCAAGGAAAAACTTTCTTTTATGAGGCAGAAACCTCGAGCAGAACCAGACTCAGGGTGGGTGGCCATCTGCCGCTGCCAGTTGGGTTGAGAGAAAAAGTGAGAGAGAGAGAGCAGGAGGTAAGAGAACATACAGTAGCACAATGCAAATTTCACATAGAATTTTAAAATAATAATAATGTAATGGTGGTGGTAATATTAATAACTAAAATAATAGTCATAATAGGATAGTCACGATAGGAATGATAATGATGATGATAATAATAAGGATAATAATGATATTGTAGTAGAGGTTGTCCAGCAGGAACATGGGGGCATTAGGTGGCTCACAATCATAGATCCAGACGCTGCAGCTCTGGAGGCAGAAATGCCTGCTGAAAACGACAGAAAGAGAGAAGAGACAAGAAAGCACAAAACTATGGGAGAGAGAAGATGTGAAGTTAGTAACATGCATTAATGGGATAAGAATGCCTAGAGATGAAGAGGGGGAGAGGAAGAGAGAGGTGCATCACGGGAAGTCTCCTGGCAGTCTAGGCCTATAGCAGCATAACTAATAAGGGTTGGTTCAGTGTTGTAGTGGGGTAATTGAGTACTATGAGCTCTTTAAGATACAATTGTGCCTGACCATTAAGGGCTTTGTAGGTAAGAAGGAGGATTTTAAATTCAGTTCTGGATTGTACAAGGGAGCCAGTGCAGAGAAGCTAATATTGGACAATTATGATCTCTTTTCCTAGTTCTTGTCAGTACACGTGTCACAGCATTCTTGATCTACTGTCGAGTCTTAAGGGACTTATTCAGGCTGATAAGGAATTGCAATAATCCAGTCTAGAAGTAACAAATGCATGGAGTAGTTTTTCTGCCTAGTTTTTCTTCTTCTCTGTCATTTTGAGACAGGATGTGCCTGATTTTTGCAATGTTATCTAGGCGAAAAAAGACAGTCCTTGAAGTTTGTTTCATGTGGGAGTTAAAGGACAACTCCTGATCAAAGATAACTCTGAGGTGCCTTACGGTGGTGCTGAAGGCCAGGGCAATGCCATTTAGAGTAACTATATCTTTAGATAACGTGTCTTGGAGGTGTTTGGGTACAATAACTTCAGATTTGTCAGAGTTGAACATCAGAAAATTGCAGATCATCCAGGTTTTTATGTCCTTATGGCCCGCTTGACGTTTAGCTAACTGATCAGTTTCATCTGGCTTGATCGATAGATATAATTGGGTATCATCCACATAAAAGTGAAAGTTCATGGAGTGTTTCCCAACAATATTGCCTAAAGGAAGCATATAGAAGGTGAATAGAATTGGTCCAAGCGCAGAACCTTGCGGAACGCTGTTGAAACTGATATTGATCTGATAGATAGGATTTAAACCAGCTCAGTGCAGTTCGTTTAATGCAATTAAATGTTCTAGTCTTTGTAATAGGATGTGATGGTCAATAGTGTTGAAAGCAGCTCTAAGATTTAACAAGACAATTACGGAGACAAGTCCATTGTCTAATGCAATTATGACTGAAAATCCTTAAATTATGTAGAAAGTCACACAACTGATTGGTGATCGCTTTTTCAAGGATCTTAGAGAGAAAGGGAAGGTTAGATATAGGTCTATAGTTGGCTAAAACCCCTGGATCAAGAGTGGGCTTTTTAAGAACAGGTTTAATTACAGCTACTTTAAAGGACTGTAGTACATAGCCTGTTAATAACAATGACGATGTTGCAGCAATCTGATGCACATTGATTATTTATTAAACTTGTATGACTTCTACACATAAAAATGCTCTAAAGAGCCAACTTAGGAGTTTCCTTGCTTAGTGTGAAGAATAAAGTATTTTTAAATTATAAGACATTTGACAAATAGCTTTAATTCTTAATTTTGCGAGTGAAAGTGAAGGATTTTTACTTTTTTCTTTCACTTCAGTCCTGAATTTCACTTTCAACTGTTTGATAAATAGGGTCCCATATTTACCAACTAAAATTCTTAATTCTAAAATTAGACCTGCAATCTAGGTTGGAGTTGAGTGCATTTAAGGTTAGACCTAACCTTGAAGATCTTAAAAGTATTGCAAAAAATCTAAAGATTGTATTTCTCTTTTTTTCTAAATTTAACTTTTGTTCTTAAGTATTTACTTAAAAACTATTTGTTCACCCTTTTAACTGCTCTAAATGCATGGTTTCATACTGATTGTAGGGAGATGTAACACACTTTTCTTACTTTCTTTGTATTTCTCAAAGTAGTGGAAGAAAGATTGTCAGTACTCTATCCAATCAAATGTAACCATTAACAGTTGGATGTAAATTCCATATCCCATCTACATAAATTAGGAAAATATCAAATATCGTAGATGGAATATGCAAATTCAACACAAGATACCGAGGCTTGACACATATTGTGCTGCCTACGGTTTTGTGATGTGTTTAAGTCCTTTTTACATTGTAATAATCAGAAAAATTAATCATCTTGTTATGAGTTCGTGCTGTTTGTGATTAGGACGGTAAGAAGCACATAAACAACTCATTTTGAATATCACCTTAATAGATATATGCTTTTATCTGGAATATTTTGTGCAGGTAAACAAGTCCGATGTCATCATCTCTGTCAGTTTCTCAGATTTTGGTTGCACCACGGTTGTCTGTTCTGTGTCGCTATTTCAGGAACAAAGACAGACCTCCATGAAAGAAGTAGAAGAGAGAGAGTGACATAGAAAGAGAAAGCGAGTATGTTCATGTGTATCACGCCCTTGTGTCCCCGCTCGCACATGTGCTTGTTTGTGTTTCTCTTCTCGCCTTGAATTTTTTAACAAGGTTATGTGTTAGTCACAGCTCTGCTACCGTTGTACGCATGAGCCTTTGAAAAAGGCCTTCAGCACTTTCACCCATCACATTTGGGTATAATGTCACAATGTCTGTCCCATCTCATCTATCATGCTTGCCGCTTGCCGTGATATTTTCCTAGTAACCACTGAAAAAGCGCCATACACCCTGAAACTGTTTATGATGATCATTTCACTCTGACTCCTGATAAGTAATAATCTCAGGATTGACTTTATGTGCAACATTTTAGGAATCTTTCCCAAGGATTGATGAGCAGTTAAAGAGTCCCTCCCATTAACTTTATGTTGACACGTTCAGTCCCTGCAGCAATCAGTAAATCTAGCCTTACATATCCATCAGCAGCAGGCATCCTGTCAAAAGTGTCCTTGAGCTTCTGAGCCTCGAACTAATGTAAAAAACTGAATCATACCATCTTTTGAAAAATCTATTTCATAGTCATAAAATCCCTTCTTTAATCGCTTCTCCCTCCACTTCATTTATATCCCTCCCTTCATTAATGAAGCTAATTTAATAGGTTCATTTAATAAAGGATCAGCACTTTCCCTCATATTGAAATGGTCAGTCTCTTATAAGGAAGGAGCAGGTGTGCAGTCAGTGTTGTAAAATTAAGGATTTCATCAAATGGCAGTGATTGGTCATTCTCTGAAAATGACCCATCCTGCTTCTATTAGACTTCTGTCGCACTGACAGACTGAAAGGCTGACGACACCTTCCTCACATACACACATATACATACACACCCTATGCATTGATACCAGCTGCATTGAATTCATGGCAGGCACACAAGGTCATATATTTCTGTATGCTGCACATATGGAAATACAAGTGTAGACCTACTGGACAAACAAAGCAGGCACATTATATTTGTTTATTAATGTACAGTAGCAGTTAACAATTATAAACAGTGTTGAAACATTGTTGAACATGCAAAAATATTTATACCTGCTTAAATTACAACTAAATTACAGTGTGTTATTATAAATTATTTATTAGAAGTTTATATACTGTATATGTGTTTTTAATATTTTGGATTTAAATATTACTTTTAACATTATAAAATGGGTGAAAACGGGATAAAAAAAAGTAGTTTAATTTATCTAATTTTATCCTTCTTAGCGGAACTCTAATTGCGTTTTCTCCTCGTTTTTCTTTTCACTTTCTATTACCAGAGGATTTCAGAGAGCGCCTTGTTTGGACTTCTGGTTTTTTGTTTAAAGCGTTCTCCTCCCTCCCAAAACTATTTGGTATTTTTGGGTGAAAACTGGCAACAACTGAAATCAATAAGCCTGAAATCTATGCAAGCATGCAGGCCTGCACACAAACTCCCCGACCCCCACCGACACACAAACACACACACTACTATCGGTGGGGTTGTGGGGCTGTAACTTTACATGTCTTACTTCTTTCCTGCATCTGGGGAGTAGAAGAGCAGAGGGCAACAGAGATGAGGCAGCTCTTTAAATCCAACACAGGTTATTTCGGGCTTTATTGGAGATTGGACAAAGGCCTGTGTGAGAGGTTTTTCCACCACCTTTCCTGCCCTTAGCTCAGTGCTGTGTTATAGGTTTACACCATGTGCTGCAGATTGCAGTGGACTGTGTCATATACAAGGTACAGGCTTGAGAGTGGGACAAAATGCAGGAGGAAAATGGTCTTTTGTAACTGAAATTCTAGCACATTTTGTGGAGGCAGTGATAAAATGATGTGTTATTAGTCTCACATTGTCCTGAAAGAGTCAGGGAAGGAAAATGTGAGGGAACATTTCTTTTTAGAAAAAGATGATGTGCACATGTAAGCATATTTCCAAAGAAGTACATTATAGTATGAGGGAATCTGACTGCTACCTGGATTCCAGTTTTCCCCAACATATCGGCAAATAAGAGATAATTAAGTATCTATACCTCATATTTTCCTTTCAAGGCTCATTTGGGATCACACTGAACATTTGTAACCCCTGAAGACTTATTGCACATGGCAAATTCAGTGGTTAAGGAATGGTTAGGATTAGCAAAAACTACACTCACACTTTCCTGGATTGACTTCGAACATTGTCATTGCCACTTCCTTAAAACTGCATTAATCAGTTTTTGTTTGGCCACTTGATGGAGGAGGAACTTCACAACAGGCTGAAAACACAGAAGAACACTGACATATCATCACGTTACAGTTACACTACATTACATTCAATTGGCAGGAGCTTTTGTCCAAAGCGACATACAAGTTGCAACAGTTGCCCATTTACAATCGTAACAGAAGTGGAGCAACATTATCATTGCTCTGGGAAATCAAAGCTCTGTAGAGCTGATTGGGACTGCGGAAGTATGGTGAAAACGCTCTGTGGGTTGGTCACTACGAGCGACCCCTTTCATATTCCACAACTGATCACTTGTTACATTTTTAAAAATATTAGTACAACAAAACAGTCCCAACTCAAGGTCCACTTACTAGCGTTTCCCATAGCACACTAGAGGATGAAATTTGCTCAGCTGTCGTGGAGATGGCGCGCTCCATGTTTTAACCCATGAGGACCGCGTGATATGACCGAAAGCTCCAGTGACAAACTAGTAAGTGGACCTTGGGATTGTTTTGACAAACTACTATTTCTATGGTCAAGAATAAAACTTGGAAATGCAGAATAAATATTGCTTAAGACATTTTGATTGGTGGAGCTTTAAATCGCTCATGCATAACAGTTACTTTGAGTTAACGAATATATGAGGCTGCTGCCAAAAACACACATGGTTGTTTTTCTGCAGAGAAATGTTTGAACCTTGTGCATATACAATATGTAAACCTTGTAACACATGGAGGTTCTCTGGAGATAAGAGATCTAATTGCTATTTAGACACTATTTGTTGAAAGTCAAAAAAGAAAAAGACCACTCATACCAATCTCTCTTTAAGACAGTCATGAATCATGATTGCTTTATACAAAATTATATGACAGCAATCATTGTCACTTTGTTGATGGATAACCTGAGTGAAAGAGGAAACTCTCATCTCCAGAAGGCAATAACATTAAAACTAAAGTCGTTAAGTTGTGATAAATGACAAGACAGCGTAGAGCTTGGGAAGGCGTTCACGTGCCAGCTCTCCTGCCTCTCGCGCTGATTCCCCCCAGTAGTTGGGTTTATTTGCAGATTAAAGCAGCCAGCTGGCTCTAAACCTGTGTCAGCTGCAGAGTCGACATAAATCTCTGGCCACTCTTTGAGGCAATAGGAACCAGATACAAGGCCAACAGGTGAAACATTACCAGTGAGAGAGTGATCCACAGGGAGTTGTGTTTTTTAGATGGCAGTAAACATTGACACACGGGGGATGAGAGAAGAGAAGATAACAAAACCACCATTCATGACCCCAGGTAAGGAAAAAGAGGCGCGGTGGGTGGAGGGAAGGGAAGGGAAGGGAAGGGAGACAAAGTGTGAGAGCGGAAGTGGATGCTAAAAAAGTGAGAAAAAGAGGGTGGCAAGGCAATAAAGACACAGAAAAAAGTTAACATTTTATCCATGAATTTCATTATGTGGCTGTATTGGGACATGCCATGTTCTCCAACTCCTCCCTTCTCACTTACTGATCGATGCTTTTATATAAAAATTGTTTGAATGTACTGTTTACTACAAGGTGAGATTAGCATTGGTATCATTAAAAGTATGCCGATTTAGCAACTATCGGTTCCTCTTTGCAACGCACACATGGATGTACAGACAGATGTACTATCACTGGATTACTATGATGCTGAAGAAAAGTTAAAAACATGGTGATTCTCAGGCAAGTTCTGGAGTTATATGGAGCGTCTTCTTTCCTATGATTTCCAAGCAGACTTATGGACGTTTATTCGTGATGGACATCTGAGATAGCGATATCCTCAGAAAGTGTAAGTCACACTGAATCTAAAAATAGCTACAGAAAGTATCATGTCTGTGTGTTCAGTACAGACTGACTGAGAAGTACAAATACTGACGCAAATTGCTGCAATCAGACGCTAAGGGTTCTAAAGTAGCCTACCTCAATGGCTTCAATGCCAAACTACAATAACTAACTCCCTGTTGTTTTTAGAACATTTAGAAAATTTTAGAGCATTTATTCAGATGCTATTTTAATTTGAAATAGAGATTATATCAAACACCCATCTGACAAACTCCCTGTTTTAATGCACTAATAACCATGGTGGTGAAAGCAGTTTTAATGAAACTGTGAATAGTAATTCATAATTTAATAAAATTATAAAAAGGAAAGGACATAGAGATATAAACAAATGGCATTACAGTAGAGATTTCGAGGTATTGCTGTAGCTACAAAGAAGATAGAGAAAACTGAAGTTCTTCATAGCTTGTATGACAGAAGTAATCCAATAAAAGGCAACAGAGCTATGACGTAAAGAGGACAGATAAGACTTGTCGACAGGTTTACTAAAACTATGACACTTCACACCTCACATTTAAATGTGCCTCTGGTGTGGGCACTGAAATCTGATTTCCCATTCCCTCGACCTCGTCATGCACATATTATTTACATTCTCGAAAATTGACAGTAAACATCCCGTCCCGCTTGTTCCCCATCCCCCAGCACCCTGCTAATCCAGGCTGCATGCTGCCTGTTTGAGGTGTGAGATCCCTATTAGATCCACAGCGTCATGTTTACGTCAATCCTATGTGTTGATTGGACACCCAGTGCTTTGTTGTTAAATTGGACAAAAGCATCACTGACCATCTCCAGAGATTATTTAGTTGATTGGATCTTTACTGTGCCCTGAGTGCATTTAGACTTTGATTTTAGGCAGTAAAATATCATTCAACTTGCCTGGTTTTGTTACAAATTTTCCAATTATTATTACAGTAATGGTTTATAACAAAACGAAGGGTCTGAAGCCATTCTAGCAGCTCTGTGAGGCACACAGGACCAGTGGTTCGTTTAGCTAAGTGCTAACTTCAGCATGCTAAGATACTCACAGTGACAATGTTAAAATGCTGATGGTTACCGGGTAAACTTGCCATGGTCACCGTCTCGGTTTAGAGTGACAGAATGCTAACATTTGCTAATTAGCACTGAATGCAAGCTGACGCTGATGAGAACGTCATACAGTTATTTGGTCATAAACCAAAGTTTAACACAAATTGAAATCTTGACCTGATGATGGCACTAAATGAAAAGTCAGAAGATCACCAACGTCTTTAGGAACCGTGAATCTGTACCAAACCTTCACGGTAATCCATCCATAGCCGTGGAGATATTTCAGTCCGAACCAAAGTGGTGGACCTGCTGCTAGCACGGCTAAAACATTTAATTGGTTTACAGGGAGTGTGGAATAAAGTTTGTTCTGCTTCCAAAGGAGGGAAGTAAAAACAGATCCACTAACAGAGCATACAGAATGGATACAGATGCAGTTAAAGGGAAAGGATTTCATGTGTCTCTAGCCCGAGATTGTGTTTGTGTGTTTCGAGGAACATTAATCCGTTTTCAGAGAAACTGTAGCCTACAGTGTGAGACTCGATCAACAACTAGTAGACAGTATGTGAGGGACAGTGGCTCCTTTAGGCTACGGACTCATCAAGTTAATTCTGATGAAAATTCGTTATTGACTAATTAAAGGAGACATGTAACCAAAGGGAAAGAGTAGGACTATGGAGAGATTGAGGCAAGTAAAGTGTGTACTGTGTAAAAATAACGGATGCAATTTAGTGTATATGCAGACGCTGATAAAAAAATAAAAAAAACAGAACAACACACAGGATCTGAGTTCAGGTACAAAGTCATTTACGTGGAAAGTAATTTAACATTGCAATGAGTGATTTTCCAACATCCAAACATATTGCCACAGATGACTTCCTTCAAACCACAAAATGATGGAATTACAGCCCGAGATGGCCACCGCTTGGCTCTGAAATCATCCAGCTCTCCACGCAGAAGGGTATTTCTGATGCTGGAAACTGTTTGTGGGAATCACTGTAGCATGTGATGACCTTGGAATGGCAGGTATCGCATCATTTCCTCTACACCAATGAGATGAGATGGTGCCCACCTAAACTCAGCTGGTGTCCTCAAGCACTCCCTCCTCTACCATGAGAAACTCCCCCAACCACTTGATATTTGGTGGTGCAAAGTGACCTTACATCCCGTTTGGCAGCACAATATCGTTGTGGTACTAAACACAATCAGTGGGTTCTTTCAGGCTCCAGCTGCTGCGATAAGAGCTCCCTCACCTGAATATTTATGGGCTGGTTGTAAGAGCACTTCCCGATGAAAGGTCACAGGGGTCAAGCTGAAGTGACCTCTGTTAGAGTCTCGTTCTAGAAGCTGCATCTAATTTTAGACTAATCTTTTTCCCTAAATGTGACCCGTGATGCTGTCTTGGTGTGCATGAACCATTTGGGGCAAATTCAATGCTAAAACACTGATGATATAGATTTGGCTGTATTTAACTCTGCAGCACAATATAAGATTGACATGAATATATACTCTTAAGTACTTGAGATGAAGCAAAGAAATGACTACAACAAATACTTACAAAACCAAAAGTTCTGACAGATTGATTTACAAGCACATATGTGCATCACTAGCTGCAGCTATTTACTGTATCAGATGGGCAGATGGGAGAGCACAAACAGAAATACATTCAGACGTGCAATGAAAATGAATTACGATTTTTCAACCCCAAGTTTTCTATGATACAGTTCCCTTGAATCACATCAATATGACAGCAAATGCTTTCAAAGTCCAACAGTAGTCATAAATAATGTTTTTTTAAACGTACTGGTGCAGTGCAGTTCGGAACGGGCCACCTTTCTCGAGAACCGCTTATCCAAACCACTTCACCCTTGACACTGCACTTGCTTGGGTCCTCAGCAATACACTTGCCAAGTGTTAAGTTGATCGGATAAATGGCTGTCGAGAAAATTGAAGGACAAACATACATAAGGCGGAAACTCCTTCCATTTTAGATAGATTGTTAATAGTTTTTTTATTGTGCATGTCAGTGTCTGTGTTTGATTGATCAGCCTTGCCAGAGTGCCGCTGTTACACCATAGGGAACGAGAGACAAAGTAAACAAACTCGCTCTGTAGCCAACATGTCATGGGCAGACAGCGTGTTGTTTGTGGTATCGAAAGGCACAGCATCCACAGAGCTGAAGGGACCTTTGCAGGTACATTTACATGCTGTTTAATGTGCTGCAGCTGACCAGCTAATTTGCCATCTACTGACGTTGGCGGTGCACTTTTCCTCGGTTGTTTTATGGCTCGCTCGAGATGCAGGCCAAGACGTGTGTTCGTGTTTGTATAAGTATTGTAATGGCAAGAACAAACTGGCTCTCTGATATAATAACATACAGATGCTATACATAATTGTTTGACAATTGATATATAACTTGATATAACCTAAGGGCCACACTTTCACGTCATGTCCACCTGAGCCAGCTCCGTTCACTGAATGAAGACCATGAGATGCAACTGAAAGCTCAGAAACCAGGTAAGTGGATATTTGAGCTTTTGAGACTATTTTGTTGCATATACCACAAGAACTACTATGATAACAGGGTTGAATGCAAGTCACGTGGCAAATTCAGTTGATATTACTGTTTTTTGAATATTTAGATTATTAATTGAATGGACTGCCCTGTGCCTGACCCGCTCTGCTGTAGGCTACGAGCAATGCCCATCATTTCCCATCCGCAATATATTGCATTGGAATCAAGCTCTCATCAGAACAGCTTGTCAGATGGTCAAATATTTTTTCATTTGTTACTCAACTATTTCTGTATCTTTTCATGTGAACAACTGAGTGCAACACTCTGAATGTCTTCCAAGAGAGACTGTCTGAAAATGTGTATCGTTATCCTAATATTTAAATAATACTCACATCGCCCACCTCTCTATGACAACCAGCTTTTCACTCAAGCTTTGAGTGTGGCCATTCGCATCACTTCTGACGTGTTACGAACTGCTTCTTTCCAAGCATCACAGACCTTCCTCCTTTGGTATCTCCTTTGTTTCCATGTCAACCAACTTTAGATGGACAGAGTGCCAAGCATTAACATATAGACAAAGTGAGGTGTGTTAATTACAAAAATGGGGGAAAATTGTAATGATTATAATCAAAAATATTAATATATAATATAGACCTACAAAAAAACAGAGCAATGTGAAAGATTACAGGATAACTAGGTTTGCATGAATGCTTGTATCAACATTAACAGACCAACAGGGGGCCAGATAGTATAAGAACACCGGTCTTTGAATGTGTGTTGAGAGAATTATACAGCTACTTTCGCTTTAATTATAGATCATATGTACCAACATGTGCATTTACAGAAGGATCATGTGCAGACTTCAGGCAGCACTGAATGGGTTTGAGTCTTTTTACACTTTTTAATTTGAAGAACACACCTTCCATCAATTACAGTCCCAGGGGTTGGATAAGATTAAACAACTCACCGGCTGACTCTCTAATGCAGAACGTCGAACGAAACAGGTACACTTGTAGCCCCCTACAAAAAGGATCGATATCTAAATCAGATGAAGAATCACTTTATTCACAGAGTGCAGGAAAGCGGGATGGATTTGTCTTCGTAACTTGCGTGCAGGAACACCTTGACAGCTTGCAAGGAAAGATAAATACGAACAGACAAAACGAGGTGTGACTGCGCATGCTCATATTGAGTGCAAAGGTACAAAAAGAATCGACTTATGTAGCTTTGAAATATATGTTAACATTCAATGTTTCCATGTGCATTCGGGCAGCACCGCAGTAGTGGAGAAAGGTCCAGTGCTTCATTGGTCTTACACTGATTAACAACACAAAATAAATATAAAATTATGAGCAAACAACAGAGCTTAAAAAGTGTTGAGATGTCTGAAGCCTGAGGTCACATAGACTTGCACAGACGTTGAGAGTCTGACTCTTCCCCGCAGTAAGCTTTCCCATTACTCCAGTCTGGTCTCAGGGCCGCTTAGCTCTAATTACTGCACCCTAATGGCAGGGCCAATCACCAGCAGGTTAATTGTTTGATCTCTGCCATATGTACAGCCTGCCGTCATGTTAATCCACCTCTCCGCACATACATGAGCCCATCACGCAGCATCCCACTCGTCCCAGCTGCACCAGCACGCCGTCTGTGTTGGTCCAGAGCAGGGAAGTGTGTCAAGGTGAGTTTAGATAGGAGGTCAAATCTAACCTAGCAAAGTATCAATCAGAAACATAAACACTTTAGCAATAGCTTGTTGCGTAGGACATTGTGGCAGGTGGATTTTTCTAAAGGCGTAAAAAGTGTTAATCATGTCAACTACCATTAGCAGTAAAAGCAATAAAGCAGTCTGACCCTAATAATGAGTATGAACACAGTTTGAGCAACATGTTGTACTATTTTTTTGGTGAATGGGACAGTTCACCCGAAAATCAAATCTACATATTTTTTGTCTTACCTGTAGTGTCATTTATACATCTAGATGTTTGGCAGATTTGTTGTGAGCGGTTTCATGTAGGGCCTATTTTCTTTCTACCGATAGTTCGGTAACTGATCTAATTAAGCGCTTAAACTTGAATTAACACATTGTTTGGCAACTTCGGGGCAGTGAAAAAGAATTGTAAAATGAATGCTGACATATTATCACCTTTTAAAGTTGATATTAGTTGAGATGCGGAGCAAAAATAGCATCCATTTGGCGTTGTGTTTCTGGCCACCTGGTGAATACATGGCCGATAGTAGCTTTTTCAACACTTTTTTTCTGAAAAAAGGAACAAAACTATACTTTCTGCTTGAGGTCGCCTCACCAATTGCAGACTGGATGTACAAAGATAAGATTTGCAACAAAAGGATTTATCTTAACAAGTTCTGAAATTGTGTTGGGTTTAATACATTGGATACTGTAAAAGATATTGCTTCGCCTCTTATCTGAAGGCAAGTGCTAAAGTTAGGAAGTCAGCTAGAAGACCTTCACGTTTACTGGTTGGAGAAGAAGTCTTTTCTCTCCTCAACAACTGGGATGATGGTGTCGCTTTTCTGGCCAGCAGGGAACATATTTACCTCCATATTTGTCACAGTGTGCTGGAAGGCCTGGACCGGGTGCGGCGAGTCATTGATGGTGATCTGCCTCAAGATGCCCTTATCGTCAATCACACTAGCTCATTCCATAGGGACCTGGCTTGGGCGGCCGGAGGGTGGCAGGTTCAAGTCCAGCATGGACCAGACGATACGGAATGTGGACCGGTAGCTGGAGAGGTGCCAGTTTGCTTCCGGGACACTGCCGAGGTCCCCTTGAGCAAGGCACCGAACCCGTAACCGCTTGGGGCGCTGTGCTGTGCGGCAGACCCATTGCTCTGACATCTCTCCAAATCAATTGCATGGTTCCTGTGTATGCTCAGACCTGTGTGTGTAAAATAACCAGCCGAGTGACGAGTGAAAAAATGTATTTCCCCAAGGGGACCAAATAAAGTAATTAATATTCAATCTTCCTTTTGATTTCCACCAACTCCTGAGGGAAATATCCAGTTCTTTAGCTGCTAAACACTCTACTATGTTCACCAACCAATTGCTAAGTTTGTTTGTCTGTTGTTTGATTCTGGGCAGATAGTGGTTTGACCCCTTTGCCCCTGGCCGACCAAAATGCATTTGCATTAGAACAGCAGCCTGCTGCGTCTGGAAACGACACTGATGAGAGCAGCGAGAATGAATAAAAACAGTGAGCTGAAAGAGGAACTGCAGTTAGGTGACCCCTTTAACAAGCACCTAGACATTTGATAGATTGTTAATATACAAATATTGATTAGAGGCCCTTTAAATAATTGATTTTAAACCTGCCATTCCCCCTTCAGAGACCCAGTAGAACACCCTTCACAGGTTTGAGAGTGTAAAACTCTATGTGCATTCAGAACAGTTTTTAAAAGCTCAGAGATGACAGGGTGACTTTAAGAAAAAAACCTTTCTAGATTGCAGGGGACATTTTATACACTCACCATCTCCATTGTGCCAAGGCTAAATTTGCTTCTAACCTGTGTCCTTCCCTTTCATTTGAATCTCCCATACATTATAGACACAAATTTAACACATGAGTGCAATATCATAGTTCTCACATTGGTGTCCATTTCACAGAAGGATTATGTATCCATTTGGCTTTTTTGCTTAGACATTAGAGAACCAGCTGAGCATGAGTTAATCTAACCGAGTTCACTTGAACTGTCGCCACATGTTGATAAAAAAGTGAAAATGTATGTAAACCAGGATTATGCTCTGTTCCAAGTAAAGAGATTGTGTCCTTGTGTCCCAAGAATGCGTGGTTGTTAGAAAGGGTCATTCATATCATTTGAAAAATAGATCACCCATACATACGCACACGCCCCCACACACATATAGCCCAGACACAGTATTCCAAATAGCCTTGGCTTGATGGAAAACAGCACATCCGGGGGGAAAGGACAGATATTACACGGATCATTAGCCGCAAATATAAAAGGGAGCATCACAGCGGCCTAATGACGCTTTGATAAGCTCTGCTCTGAAAGTAAACATAATCTGTTGACTTTCAATTCTTTTGTCACACCACCAATGATAGTTGAAGCAGAATGAAGCATTGTGCTGTGAATGGGCTGCTGTTGTGCAGAGCAAGGCAATGTGGGACCCTCTTGAAGAAAATAGGAGCTGGTGGGGACGGGAAGATTCAACATGTAAATACCTTTTTTTTAACGCAACATTTTCTAGATGACGAACTTGGCCACGTGTCTACAGCTGCTTCTCATCTGGCTTGACACGAATGCCTGCTGTCCCCTAGCCTTTCCATTACCGTTTATCACTGAGTCACTGCGGCTCATGATGCCTTCTGGCAGGACCAATAGTATTTACAAGACACATGTGAATTAAGGCTGCATTACAGAGATGCTACTGAAACTCCCCTCTTCCTATGAGGTAAAAACCCACAGTAAGGCCCATTAAAACTGAAGCTTCACGCCAAAGTCAGGACTTCCAAGATGCATTTATCTGAGGTCAGTATGGAAGACAAACCCCAGCCAGCAGGACTTGTTTTTAACCATCAAAATACACTTATCTTCACTTAGATTTACATGTGCATAATTAAAACACGTTTGTCGGTTTAAAAAGGTCAAGCATAAACCTGTCGTGTACATTTTCACTGTTCTCAATTAGTGGGTGAAGGCACAAGCTGTAAGAGCAGCACTTTTGCTATTTTTGTGGCTGGGAACCAGGTGGAATTAAGAAGTATCTATTATCATACATCTGTGTGTGTGTGTGTGTGTGTGTGTGTGTGTTAGGGGTTGGAAACAATCATAGCCAATCACATTGATTTCATGGCATACTGACACTTTGCTAATGGAGTAATACTGGTAGAGCATCCACAGGAGCTCTTCCCATGAGGAAACTAATATTGTGGGAGGTGGTAAATATACAGCAACCCAAAATAAGCACAATTAGAAGATGTCTGTTTCTAGGTTGTGTTCACGTTTGATAATCACTATAATCAGGATTTTTTTGGTTTCCTTAAATGATTATTAAACTTGCGACTGTTCTGGTAACCAAGGAATAGACCCAGAAGCTGACTCAACAGACATTGTTGTGGTGCAGTCAGACCAGATTTCGCTTCCAATTCATTTCCATGTGGAGCTGGCCGAGACACATTCCATCCGGGTCAAGAACTGATCCGTCTCCTTCTCCGGAGTTCAAACTGATTGCACTTTGACATGCAAAATCACAAGGCTGTCTAATGCCCAGCTGGTGTGAGAGAAGGGGTGCGATGGAGCTCTCATTCTGGAAATATCGTTTTGTTTATATTCTTGTTTTGTAACTGCACGGTGAATAATTCAAGCACCAGAGGAGGAGGAGTGCTTGGATGCAGTCAGTGCAAGGACACTGATAGAGGTTAATCAGCGTGAAATCTATTATAAAACGCTGTATAATTTAGAACTTTGTGGGCTGATGTTGTTAGCCTGCTAGCCATGCCACTTCCTGCAGGTTATGTTAACAACCCTGCCCATACTATCACTATTATACAAGATAGGTAAAAAATAATAAACAGTCATGTCACAGTCAAAGATCATGGTTTGGGTTGAAATTACTACTTTTTTAAAGATTCTCTGTGGAGTTTAAGACCACTAGTAGCGCTATGGAAATGTTTTTATATGAATGGATCCCTGTTTTGTTTATCTTGTGCACGTGCAAGAGGATGCACATGCACACAGGCACGTACAGTTAAGTGGGTGATGCGATACACGGTCCTACCAATGGAGTCACACTTTCCCACTGATCAACAGGTGGCAGCAAAAAAGACTGCGAGCTCTTAAACGTGGACGTCAACAATGCAGGATTCAAAATACCTTTTAAAAAATGGCTTTGCAAATGTTTTAAGGGGAAGGAAATCCACGCAACACGTTTGTTAGAACTCAACGCTGGATGTAAACGTAACTTTTGTTTGCAAGAAAACATCACAGGCCCCTTTTAGTCTTGACGACCTTCTTCGTCATGGTTACAATAATAACCACTCGGTTGAGGTTATGGGATGATCGTGGTCATGGTTAAATAGAAACAGGAAACAAACAGTGGTCGCCCAAACAAAACGTCAGCGCCAACCTCCTCCCTCTGTAGACTTTGTGGTTCTATAACAATGTCATACTATTTCCACCTTTGCTCCTAACAGACAAAATGTATGGTTACTATGGCCACTAGAGGGCTTTGTCTTGTGAGCGTAAGCATACGTCGTTTTTGTGCTTTTGCTGAAAGAATCGACGCTCTCGTTTTCCTTGGCAGAACAGTTTCCTGGTTAAATAAACTCTGGTTTGTCCCTGGTGCTTTACTGTATAATGAAACAACAATGTGAGTTGAGGTGCCCCTGAGCAAGACCAGCAGTAACGGCAGCAGTAACCAACACTGCAGCCATAGTGCCCCTCCCTAGTGCATTTCTGTGTGACTGAAGGAATGGGAGGCCGAGTGTTGCTTATAAGCGCAACGTTTAGTCAATCTACCCTGAATAAATAAATGGAGATGTGTTATTGGAAAATGACTAGTATGGTCGCAAAGAATTGAGCACTGACCACATTACTTATAGGGCAGATATTTATTCCTCTCTGCTATCAGTGTATGAGTCATAAAATTTAAACTTTTGGAGGGGGCTCTTTCATGCGAGGCCGAACATTAATTGTTGCGCCTCTCGATCATGTTACATATAACTGGATCCCTCTTCACCTCATTAGTCAAAATGCAAATCATCCTCAGAGCAATTTAAATTCATCAGGAATACTGCCTTGTGGTGAGAGGATGCTTGCAATAGGAGAGGGTCAACTAAGGCTCTGGTTAATCTCTGGTTCCTCTATATTCATTTTCTTTATAATCGCTCAAATCCTCAACAGCATTTAGAAAGCAATCCTCGCCCAGAGCAGTGTTTACTTTGCACACAATCCGCTAAGTCTGGAGAGAGGAGGCACAGGAATACTGACGGCCCTGCTTCATATTCAGTTCTCTCTTCTGCACTTGGAGGGGCCTTATGAATCCTAATATAGCAGTAGAAGGCCTATGCACATGGGGAGTGTGGTCGGTAATGTATGTATTGATCCACGCAATTGCTAATAAAGTCGACATGGTGTTAGAAGCTCTACGTAAGTATTTGTTGAGGGTTTAGACTCTGAAGTGCATAATTGAAGACAATTACATCCGGCTGAAATAACACATGAGAATGTATTCGATGGTGAGCCATGGTCAGCATGCTTACGATTCATCAATGTAAAAATACCAAGATACAGTAGAAATTCATTGTCTCACATACAGTAATACTTCTTTTATCTTTGTTTCAGCAACAGAAGTAACAGCAGGTAGTTTTGTCTTCACTGCTTCATTTGTTTTGATGAAATTGACGTAGTTCGGTTTCCATAGTTACATCATGGGTTAAAAAATGCAACATATGATCATGCTCGTGCGCATATGCGTGCACAGCTTTCCACATCAGAGTAGCTAATGGCCTTGATGTGTAGATCTCTTGAAAGGGTCGCCACTGTATGAATGTGATTTTCCACGTGTGTCAATGTTGAGAAATGAAAACCAAACCAGGTTGGCTTGATTTAAAGTCAAACCCAAACCACTGACGGTGCAGTTGGAAGTATAATAAAATACCTCCCCTAAAATCTATTTATCTATTCATTTTCCCAAAAAGATCTCCATTTACCAAAAATGCGACAACAGATATAAACACCAAGCGAAAAGGTTTCATAAACTCGTTACAGGTTAAAGGGATGGTTTGTAGATCTCAGTGTGAACTAAAGTTCTTCACAAGTCCACTTGGTTCCTGGTATCTGAGACCTGAATTGGGTACCAAGTCAGGTGGGGTTGGGCCAGGTCACATTCTGATGTTTCCCTTGTGATCTAAGCTAATGTTCTCTGCATGTAAGCAGTGCTCGCTCACTTTCGTGAAATGAACCCCAGAGTAACGGGCACGTTGTTTCTGGAAAGACATTTGCATAGATACCACTAGACAAAGGTCAGAAAATGTGTGTTTTTGTAATATAAACTTACCCTTTAAAACAGGATTGTCATCAATAATAGATAATACATTTTGAAATTACAATTGAATTATTAGTGTAGTAGGACACCTTTCATTCCCTGTGTTTCTGTCCAAAGTCAAAGCTGTAGCACTGCACCACCTCACTGCTCAGTGTATGCCTCAGTTAACCTGGACTGTGTTGTACACGCCCTGAGGCATGCTGTCAAAAAACCTTGCCTGATGACAACCTGACAACTCCATCCATCTTATTTACCCGCTGGACAGCGCGGATCTGCCGTGGCAATCAATAACGCTCACAATTAGTTTCCCTCCTGGGGGTGAAGGCAGAGGGAGGTACACGGGAGGGGTGGGGGTACAGGGGTTGGCCGGCAGTCCCAGACACAGCTGGACAGAGTGTACATGTGGCCCGGGTCCAGAACAGCCACATGTCCTGACATTAGCGAACATCTCTTGGGAGGCGTTGACATTTCCATATGTCCAGTAGAAAAGAGGGAGGTGTGTGTGTGTGACACAGTTTGTCTGCAAGCATGCAAGTCTGCATGCATGTCTGCAAGTGTGTGTTTTCTCCGTTATGTGTGAGCACTCATGTGCATTGTTTTGTTTTTCACCTTGGCTTGGTGACCTGGAAAATCTCCTCCAAAGGGCAGCGAGGAGGACTCTCCGGAGGAAGCTGATGGATCTATATCAAGCCGTAAAAATGACGACAAACTGTCATTTGTCATCGGGGTGTCTGGAAGTTAACCCTGACCAACAGGCCTTAGACACACAGAGCGGCCACAGAGCATACAAGTCCCAGCATGCTTCAGTGTCATTTGGATGCCCTTAGCAACCGGGCATGACTGAAGGCGGGTGATTGATACCAGGTCTCCTCTTTGCGATTATCTTTTTATGCGATAAAATAGATTAGATCAGGGACAATATAATGAGAAAAAAATCAAATAAGAAAGACATATTGCCTGAATTCAAGTGATTCATTACTCTGAGCAGGTGATATATGCTAAATATGACCTGTCATTCAGGAATGACTGAAATGAAATGATTGAAAAACATTTTCTTTTGTCCTTTACTTACCCTTTTGGCCAATGGCATGTCCCTTGAGCACTGTTACTAAATCACACAATTTGTTGCATTAGTTCTAGCTACAATGAGCATGCCGGGCATTGGGATGACATTTGCTTAGTATCAGCTTTTTTCATGTGTTGCAATTTAAATTCACGGATTATTGTCTTTTTCGACATACCACAAGTGTTCAGGCGAAAGCTGAATCATGAAAACATCTCTACAAAGAAATTCTTTAAATTTCTTTCTTTTGTTTTTTTAGGAGCAGTCATTTAAGAACATTGCTTTTTCTCTGAATAAAGGCGAAACCTTTCGAATGGATCACTGTTGAAGCTCAACAAATGAGTTGTCCTTTACTGGTAATCAGAAATACCTCGGATATCGGATATCTTCCCTTTTCGCTTGCCTCTCCGCTCCGTTTCCAGTATCGCACACTTGGCTCAGTTACCCATCATGATGTCTTCACTGCAAACCAGTTACCTTTCTTTAACTTCTTCCAGTGAGCACTTATACCTCTTAATTCATCCAAATGCTTATCTGGCAGAAGTACGACACATCAAAAAGCCACATTTCCTCGCTTATGTTTTTAGAAATTATTAATGTTGCTAAACCCTTTTAAAATCCTAAGAGGATGGCAAATACATATTCGATTTCCCTAGAGGGCAGCGAAGAAAGTCTGCACAAGCAAGTTGTTCTGCAGGAATACTGCACCGTGGTGAAAAATGTATTAACTCAGCATTACAAAGACACTAAACAAATAAGAGATGTACCCTCCTTTAATAAATGAGGCTTCAGCAATGAGAAACCTGAGGACAACTGTTTCTCAAGGCAGAGGCAGTACTTCAGGCAGGAGTAAGAATGTGCTGTTTTGTAGTATTTAAGAAAGAAGTCTAATTTATCCATGTTCTCTACGAAAAAACGTATCCTGATTGTTATTAAAAAGAACATTTCCCTTTCAGTGCCCCACTAAAACAAGGCTGAAAGACTGCTGAAAAAGTAGAATAATCCATGAAAATAGGAAGGATATAACCTAAAAACTGAAGTTGTGTTGGTTTAACTGTACTACTTGTATAGGTCATCAACCTGGATGTCCTTGAAGGTTAAAGACAGGGGTCTCCGCAGTCTGTGGTGCCATTAAATCACTGTGTGTCAGCGTTAAACTTTGATCATGACAAATAATGGTGTTTTCATGTGAGCCCACGCATTGGACATCAATAAAGCCTAATGGCGTGTCAGCCCTATTAATGGATTACTGCACAGAGCTCATAAAAACACAATATCCCATCAAGTCTAAAGGCCCTAATGATCCCACAGTGTCTAGTAAAGTCACTGTAGGTCCCATCCCTTGATGGATATCAGCTCTTAGTCCATTTCATCTTACTGCTGTTTAAGAGAACAGAGAATGTAAAGGGAGGACGAGCCGGTAGAATTACATGCTGTGGTATGCAAGATAGGAGACACCCAGTGTAGTCTTAAGGGTAGTTAAAAAAAATTAACTGAATATTAAACTGGTTGTAAAGGTGAAGAAAAATGTGTTGGTTTATGTGATATGAAAAGAAAATGAAGGTTTTAATGCCACAAAATTTATACCCAGAAGTTCTACATTTTGGGAATTCTTTGCTTTCTTGCTGAGAGTTAGATGACACCGCTGTCACATCTGTACGATAAAATATGAAGCTACAGTACAGCCAGCAGGCTTAAATTTAGACTGGAAACAGGGGCTTTGCTGAAAGTGTGTCACTGAAAAGTAGAAAAATACTGTGTCTTTCTTCAACTTCCTTAATGCTGTCTTCACTATCAACAGTCTCCTCCGGCATCAGAGACTTGTAGGAGAAAACACGAGTAGCCCAAGGCGACCAGTCACAGTCTTGCAGTCTTCTCGTGGTATCTTTGTAGCCACTGTAGTTCGGAACCTGCAGTGGCATATTTGAGGATACGCCCAACTGTAGACCCTCCTATTCACCCCCAATGGGCAGGTAAAAACCTCCTCCAACAGTGAAACTAGCAGCGAGAAAAGGGTACTGGGAAAGAAACAAAGAAAACCTACAATAATCATGGTGCCACTATTTAAATACCTGTGTGTATGTCTACATGAGTGTGTGAGGGTACAAATTCTTTCAAAAAAACCGCATAATTTGTCAGCTATCCGCATAGCTGCATGCATGTGTGTGTGTGTGTGTGTGTGTGTGTGTGTGTGTGTGTGTGTGTGGTGGGGGGTTGATGCTCAGTTTAAAGCTTTCTTCATAGGTACATTCACGTTCTTCTGTGGTTCTTTGCAGCCCAGAAATTTGTTGATGATGATGATTGTTCAATGATCTGCATGAATGCACAGAGTGCAGCAATTTCTATATTTAGTTTTGACTTTTGATTTAATAAAAACCCTCACTGTATAGAAGTTAGGTTACCGACATCTTCTAAAATGGACGCAGGAGGTAAGGGGTGCTGAGGGTGAAGCATCCCCTAAAATCATAATAAAAACCATCTGTTAATTAGAAAGTTTAAATGGATGCTTTACCCCTTTTTTACTGGGACATACACGGTGGGTGTAACACACCAGTATTTGTGACAGGAAAGGTTTTTTTTTTATCCATTAAATTATCATCTATTTATAATACTTCCTGCAAAGTGATGCAACTTGCAGCAGGTTGGAGCTTTTCTATTGCTCGCAAACACATTGAGGTGTTTCGGAGAATTTAGAATTTAGATTTTTTTCAAGTGACTAAAAGTAAACAAAGATGTCACAGCACTCATCATCACTTTCAGACCGACCCCTGGAGAGAGGTCAATCCAGTCAGCAGCAGCAGCAGCAGCTAGAGTATGTGTTTTAACTGTAATTACAGACACTGTACAATAGGATATGGTTCTTGATTATACAGTAAAATAGATCTGTTAACTCGAGGTTGCTCTAAAATAACAGTGACAAACAGACGCTGGTTAGATGTGCATTGGTATCCGCGTATATGCTTGTCTCCTGTCTGAAATGGCTGCATCCTCACCGTACTGCATTATTATAAACTACTGATGAACTGGCCACATCTTTCGCCCACATGCAAGCGCTGCCTCACTCCCTCATCCTCCACCTTCCTGTTTTCATGCTTGACCTCAGTGTTCTTGACTGTGCAGTCACTGTGGCTGCTTGACATGCATATGCTAGTGTTCAGGTTTGCTGTCTGTTACAATGTAAACCTTTCTAAAATTGGTGTAAAATGTTTGAAATGTTTTCCAATAGTTATTAGATAAAAAAATATCCTGGCCATTAAAATCAATACAAAAACCATGAATGTCACACAGCAACACAGCATTTCATATGATGTCATTATATACTGACTTTCTCTCAGCCCCCAACTCTGATTGACCTCCAGCGTAAATGTCTTCTAAAGAAATGTCACCACCTTTAAATAAGGACCTGAAGTCACAGTGACACAGA
This sequence comes from Coreoperca whiteheadi, assembly GCA_011952105.1. NCBI lineage: Eukaryota > Metazoa > Chordata > Actinopteri > Centrarchiformes > Sinipercidae > Coreoperca > Coreoperca whiteheadi. The sequence continues at coordinate 2,977,191 of CM022491.1, read as the reverse complement.
TAGAAAGGTGGTTTTATGACTACTCCACTAGAATTTCCACTCTACACAGGTATCAAATAACACACTATTCAGTGTTAACACTTAACACAGTTAGAATAGAAGCCATGCACTGCATCAGATATGCGAGGCTGGTCATTGGCAAGTGGTCAGCCAGGGAAACCGAAACAGCAACACCTAATTCTCAGCATGGCTCTGCATCACCACACTCACTCCAAGCTGGTGTATTCGGCAGCCAAAATGCTCTTTCTCCCAGTCCCAGGCTCCCCTCCCACTGCTGTCCCTGCAACACAGCCCGACTCTCTCCCTCCCCTATTCAGCCGCAGCGTCTTTACGCTCGACGTGGCTAACGCACCTAAAAACACTCAGCTTATTATCCAGCAGGAACTGTAAAGGAAAAAGAAATAGCAATGCCATCCGCTCACATTCTCAGGCTCCCATGAATGAATGTGTCCATATCATGGTCCCATCTGCCTAGAAACAGCCCAGTCTTTACACATGTTCGGTCGTCCACACTTTCATCCTCAGAGCCTCATGACACAAGCGTGAAAACAGCCTCTTTACATTATGTTCAGTAAATGCTAGAGCTTGACTTATCCACTTCAAAGTCATTAATTGTCTACAGTACTCCAAAGGAAAAAAAGCGGAACAAATCTTAGAGATCAGTATTGCATCTCTGTAATAGTTAAGGTGCGGGAGAGTACACATTCTCACCTCTTTGTAACTTATCCACATTTGGTTACGTTTTGGGACGGCATCATTCGCTGGTTTTCTTTTAGTTATGACAGAAAGATACAGGTGGATTAGGAACTGGTTCCTTTTGGTTGCTCTTAAGATGCTCTTTTGTAATTTGTTTCAGTGTAGAAGTGGAAATCTGTTTCCTCCACAGGATTTCAATAGTGGCTGGAAGAAATGTCGCCCTCACCACACCTGAAAAATTCATAATAGTAGTAAAGTTCAACAAGATCTGGGAACCTTTGTAGAGCGGCCTGGATAAAGATATGGATTCTAAACCCCAATGAGAACTAAAAAGTGGTCACCTAGCCTGTAAAATACCTCAACATCTACTTGATTGGCACAAAATTTGGTGCAGACCTTCATGTTTCCCACACGATCTCCTGACTTTTCCTCTAGCACCATGAGGTTGACATTTGTGGTTTTGAGTGAAATGACATTTGGTGCAGACATTCACGCCCCCCTCAGGGTGAAATGCAGTCACTTTACTGATAACATAACAGCCTCACAGAGCCGCGAGCATGGCTGTAGACTCTTCGTCTTGTTTCTGTATGGATTGTGAACGTCATAGGCAAATATGTCAGTAATTAGCCGGCTATGTGGCTCTTTTACTTTCATTGGTTTGTTAGCTTTTTGTCATTTTTCTGTTTGGCGGGGTGGGAGGTTGGGAGGATCTAGCGGTTGATGCACTGGTTGTAGATTCTTTGAAAGACCTTTAATAAAACTGTGGAAAATAGCTTTTTTTCCTCTGCCCACCTGTGTCGATCATCCTGTTTGGTGTAACTGGCATGCGTAGCTTCACTCGCCAGAGATCAAACCCTTTTATCGCTTCCTATGATTACAGCCTTATGTGATCATCATTAATTTAGCCAGAAACACCTCGCTGCACCTCCGGTTCCTTCTGGTCTCACAGCCACTGACGCTGCTGTTAGTCTGTTGTTGCATCTCATGTAGAGATCCCGACCGGGGATTTGAACTGATGTCGGTAAATGTTAGCCTAAATGACAATTTGTGTTGTTCTGATGGTGTCTGTGTAGTCTAAATACACGGGGCCTCTAGCCAGAGTGGTAAACATGTGTTATGACAACTTCCCTTGTGCTCGTTTCTCAGGGAGCCGCAGAGGAGGCCGTTTCATTCAGCCACCAGTGTCAGCTAATTATTTCTGGCCCCCTGTTGCTCAACACGTTCAGTCACTCCCCGGCCGGCCCCCCCGCCGTGCTACACTCTGAGTCTTCCCCGACTCGTTCTCATTAGAGACGGTGGTTACGCTCCCCGTCTTGTATATCTCTTCAACGCTCTCTCTCTTTCTCCCAGTCTTTCTCTAGCATCTCTCTCTGTTTGTTTCTCTCGCAGCTTTCTTTCGAGTGCCTCTCCAAACACTGTTAAATAAAGATTCCACTCCATGCGGAAGAAACCCCAAATTCAATCAGTCGTGTATACACAAGCCTCACTAATGCCTGCGTGGCCACACACTCACACACACACACACAGAATATGTTTACAAAACCCATGCAGGTACACACACACACACATAAGCAGGACCGCATTAACTTGCGCACGAATGCAAACAAATGCACACACATGCGTGAAGATGTTGGTACGCAGCATGAACGATTCTTGTTGTATTTCAGAGGCATATTCCCCACTGTGGGTTTGTTGAAGGCTGAGCATGTTGGCAATGTTGTTTTTACTAAATAATCCAGTGATACTAACATAAATAATACTCTGCATGCTAATTAAAAAAGCATTTTGTTGCTAAGCTGAAATGCTGCTTATCATTTTCTTTCTCAAAGTTCATTATTTAAAAAATATGTTTAATTCATTAATGAAGACCGCAAATAACCAAGCAATGCCTACTCCTTTTTCTTATACTTGTTGGAGATGTAAGCACTCTTTGTAATAGAGACACATGCCTAATGATTAGATAGTTCATTAAATATTGTAATGCTGCCTATGGCTGAGTGCCTGGAGCCCTGTCTGTTCTGCTACAGGGTTCATGCATTTTCTTTTACTGTTACACGCAAAGTCTCTAGACCACTAATCAGCTCAGTATGTAAAGGAGTAGTTCAACATTTTGGGAAACAAGCATTTCTCGCTTTCTTTCCAAGGGTTATTTACGGAGCTGGAGTCAGTACGTGGTTAGCCTAGCTTAGCACAAAGACTGGAAGCGGGTAGAAACTAAAAAAGCTCACAAACCCGTAGAAAAACAGAAATCTACAAACTCCTGACATCACAATGAGTATGCCAGGTTTGTGTCTGTTCCTAGACCAAAACCTGTGCTAAATGATCATATCTGGCAGCCCGCACAGATAGCCGGAAACACTGCACAGAAGTATTTGGCAGATGGATAAGGCGTTATTTGTCAAGAAATCATTTCAACACATTACTCTCCCTGAAATCACGTTGTCGTGTTCACAGTTCTGTTGATGTACAGATATCTAGAATATGTATATGTATAAGAAGATATACTGTGTAAATTAATCAGCTTTAAATGTGTTGGTAGATGTATTTTTGAACTTTGGAGAGAGCCAAGCTAGCTTTTTCCCCCTGCTTCCAGTGCTTATGCTAAGCTAGGCTAAACACCTCCAGACTACAGCTCCGTACAGACATGAGCTGGATATTAATCAATCAATCATTCTAAAAGTGTTCCATAAAGACATCTGACAAAACTGACATGCAAATGGAACTTCATAATGGACTTTTATTTACATTTTCCATGAAACATGGTCAAGAGAGCAGCAGCCTTTAGCCTACACTATAATAATAATAGGGGGATGATCTGAAAGGCAGACAACATATTCAAAGCAACAGCCGCTCCCGTAGGATGGATCAGCTGCAGTCTTTGAACTCTGTAAGAGACACCAGTTGCGAGACTTCCTGCAGGCTTTTCCATGGAGAAGTTTCAAATAACATAAAAGATCCCCCATGTTAAACCATAAGGGACAGTCAAAACAACAATAGATGTATTTTAACGCTTTTAAATGGTTGGTTTGCATTTGTGTTGTTTTCTGTATTTGAAACAAGCTGAAGAGAAATCTGTAGTTTTAATAGCAACGTAGCAACTTCGTAGGCTCTGAAATCAGAAAATTTCATCAATTGAGTGAGTATATTTTAGTTTCTCAGAAACATATTGCCTAAAGATACCGTTTTTAAATGAAATGATGTCAAATTGAATCATTAAACATGTAAATTAATATGGTATTTGTGGTCTTTTCCGAATTTATAGTAAGACCCCTGATTGAATGATCTGTTGAACATTTTAATGCAGCTTTTGATGGAAAGGATACATGCCAGCCACTGTCTGTTTCCAAGGTGATGGTAAATGTAAGGAAGGAATGAGGGATGATAATAAAAAGGAAAATGTCAGCTTTCAGCCGACATGTTAACCACAAATGTTTGCATTTCATATGGCAGGCTCGCTTTCCACAATCAGTTTGACATATATACAACCTCTGACATTATAAATTCTCAACATCTATATTGAACAGGATGATTCACATAAATCTACACTGGCTTGGAAGGTTGACTTCTTGAATGTGCAGCACATGCATTCCATGCTCTGTATTGGAACTATGTTAAATTGCATCATCCCTACCAAATAAAAATAAATTCTAATTCAAGTGTATAGGCCTGCATGGCCCTCTACAATGGAAAAGTCAGTTTTCACATGAAGGAAGTATTTTTTATTTCCCAGCTATGTTGCACCTACAGTACACACTGCTGCAAGTATCTTACAGCCTAACAGGAGTATTTCATCACAGAGATGACGCAACACTTCATCCTAACACACTTATTCCCAGAAGTCTTTTAAGCTATTTTCAAAACATAAGACAAAGCCAAAGCCTTTGATGGTGGCCAGCTATGAGAGTTATTTTACATTTTAGGCAACAATGCCCCACGTTTACACATTTGGTTAATATTTGCACATTTCCTTTGTGTGTGTGTGTTTAATGTTGGCTACTGGCAACATCAATGGAGCAACTGGGGATATCTTAGACTGGAAAGATGATCTTTAATGCCGTTTTTGCTGCATTCCGTCTGGCATTTAATCTTATATTCCAATAAAAGCCCAGCTGTTTTTTATTATTATCATTAAAATAAATGACTAGATGTTTTTTAATGTAGGAAATCTGCCTGTCTCTGCCTGCATTCTGTATCCTGGCAATATGTTGCCTAGCAGCAATTTAATTAACATTCTCAGCCATTTAACATGTAGTTAAGAAATTAGCTCTGTTTTAAGCCATTTCTCTTGTCAAGAAATTAGGCACAAATTAGCTTTGTGAGGGAATTTACCTGAAGTAAGGTAGCAAGAGGTAAAGCGAGGAACGGATACGTAAAGTGACTAGATGTAAGTTGCAGAAATCAAAGGCAACTATCTTTAAACATGAAACAACTATTACACACACAACTAACAACACACAAACAACTAATAACTACTAGACACACAAAAGAATGGAAAAATGCAGCCATGAATGTTATGAATACAGCAATGCATAATTGATAAAAAATGACTAAAGAAGAGGATCATTTTGGCACTGACCAGTGAAAATCAGCTCTCTAAGCCGTTCAGCAACTGAGAAAGGTTCTGGGAAGCACTTGTGAAACATATCACGATTCCATATCATGATTTTATTGAAAGGAGATTCTATTCCTGACCTCACACTAAATTACCTGTTAGTAACCTGTTAGCATCAACCAGAAAAGGAGTGCTTTCACCTGGTGATTCCGATAGCCAGAGGACAAGTCGTGCTGGGAGGGAGGAGGGAGGCGCCGTCGTGTAGCTCGGCATGTTTTGGAGTCCCACGCGCTCCCAAGAGCTCGGGCTTCCGGCTCGATGAGTCTCGGAAGGCGGAACACACCTTGTGTACCCAACGTAGCTCAGTGTCCTGTAGCCGCGATGGCTTTCAGAGGTCGATAAACTCGCAGTTCGTTCCGTTCTAACTTCGTCATGTTAGAATGCTGGATGTCGGCCTTCGACGCCAACTGTAATGCGCTGGATTCAGCTGATGCTCCTGGGCCCGCCCGGGGTCTGAAGAGAAGCGTGGCTTGCAGAGGCAGAGGAGGCGTGCAGGAAAGGGCAGAGGGCAAGGGAGCTGGGCTGGTCATTGATTGATCTTAGTGACCGACCAATAAGTTATAAAGATTACATTTTCAGTAGTATGTGTGCTGTTTCATGGGTAAACTGACCGCTAAGGTGTCATGATTCAAATAATCTGACCTCTTTTCTCTCCCCACATTACCTTTTGAATAAGCCATACATTTGTTTTAGCTATGGTAACCAGGTACCTTATATGGTTAAAATGTGGGTCACAGAACTACAGTAAATGAAGTCACTGCTAGACACTACTTGAGTATAAATACATCCATCCACCTGTCCATTGCTCTTGCCACAATAATATCTGAATCAGGGTTGGGATGGCAACAAGCCCTGCAAATTTCTCCATGGGAGTCACAGGCCACTTCAGCATCAGAATCATCTTTATTGCCAAGCAGGTTTACACACACGAGGAATTGGCTTCAGTATTTTGGTGCAAAAAAATTAAACATAGTTGTAGTGTCCTGGTTGTAACCCCCCCCCCCCTTCCAGTCGGTCATACTTGAGTAGCTGACTTAGTTTGGGCGTGCGGGGGGGGCTTGTGGCCATGCACGTGATGAGGCACGGCTATCATTGACCTGCACTGTGTGTGTGTGTGTGTGTGTCTGTCCTCATGAAGGTGAGGCTACAGGCACCAAGAGGTTTGGTCTGATTAGCTTGTTCAACGACATTGCTTCAGGTATACACCACCTGTTATTCACAGAGACACACACACACACACACACACATGCGCCATAGGGGTCTTTGCCATTATTCATGTGAATAAATGGAATGTTTAAACGAGGCCATATTTGATTTAGTGTAGATGGAGGTTTCTGCACCACAGATAACGCTGTCTGCAAGCATTCTCTCGATCTCATCATTCATCATTACAGGGCTTTTTATGACAGAACATATTCCAGGGGACAAAAACAAGATGTGCACTTAGAGATTAGGACAGAGTGTTTGCTGTTGTCTTGAAAAAAAAAAAAAAAAGACTCTCAAATGAAAAAAGATCCTGATATTCATCTGGAGGAAATTATAAGTCTGCATCCGTTTTACAGCTGTCGTACCTCTAACAGCAGACAGACTGTATTATATGATTACCATAAAAAGGTGATTTCTCTTGAACACACAGAAGAAAGGGTTATGACAATATATGAAGTCCCTTTCTTAAAGTCCCTGTGAATAGCAAACAGGCTGATGTGATTTATTTTATAACAGATTTAAACAATACCATTGTTCACAATTTGGATTTGGGAAGTTTGTGAATATCCTACTTTCCTGACCACTGAATTGTAACTGAATTGTTCACAAATGATTAAAAAAAAAACCCATAAAAAGAAAAGCCACATTCACAGATGATTGATTGCGGTTGTGATATTGATCACATAACAGTGATGCTAATACTTAATGGACCTCTTCCACAGCTGGAAAAATACTGTTAAATGACTTTCAACCTAATACGACTCACCTTTGTGGCAGTGTTTGTAGTTCTAATAAATGTACTTCAGTGTCGCTTTGCCACAAGACGTTTACATGATAAGAATAATAAGAAAATATATTTATAAAGCACTTTTCTTAAGTTACAACCTGCTTTATAGATAAGAAGCATCACAAAATAAACTTAAAAAACGTAAAATGGCAAAAGTGGGATGATAAAACCCAGCAACATGATGTAAATAACACAATGTCATCTACCCCCTGTATGTTTTGTTGCTATGTACTCATGTAACATGTACTTTTAAATGCATGGCCCCACATTAACTAAGTCGCAGTAAGCTTCCATAAGTCTTTCCTGCCATCTTGTGAGAAAGCAACCGTGCTGCCGTATGTGTGCCGTGAATGACATGTTGAGGTGGCGTGCATCCTTTCATTTGTTTCCTCCACATAGCAGTTGGTGCAAACAGATGAAAACAGCGCATACACACAAACACACTCAGGCATCCTGTTACATCCAAGTGCATACCAGGGTAGCGCGGTTAGCTCCCTTATGTTATGGGCACTTAGCAGGATGTTTATCCACAGCCACAGATTAAAACATCATTAACCCCACGATACTGATGCTGCAATTGTATCTTCTCAATCAATTGGACGAGATTCATAATGGGGGATTCGGAAATCAGTTCTCCATCCTCAACGACCAGCTCAGGGCCAAAGCTACCATTGAGGACACTGAGATTATGTCCTCTGAGTTTCCATTCGACAGATGCATATTTTTTTACACTCATAACAGTATTTTTTAGACCCAGTATTTTTTCCAACCGAATTTTTTTTCTGGCAGCGTGGAGTGGGTTTTGAAACAGCATTTACATCTTTATGTTGGTCAATAAACACTGTGTTTTACAGGTCTGTGATTTCCTTGACTTGGAAGTTTCCTGGAAAGAACAATGTCATATGTTACTAATAACAAGACAAATAATGACTGCGTGTGATAACAAGTTCTGAGAGAGTTATTTTAGTTTAGTTAGTTGTTGCTCTATTTAAATCAAATCTGCAATAAATATAATTGAACAAATAACTACAAAAATTCTAATAATTAAAACAAATTAAAGACTTTCTGTTTGGGGGACCTTGGTATTTCGAAAATCCTGGCTATGGCCCTGGTCCAGTTTTTGTGACTGGTCCTGAATAGGGAAAATCACACAGAAGTTAATTTATATCCAACGTTTCTTTGACTACAAATATGGATATTGGGAAACCAGGGTCAAAAGTAGTGGCATAACATTTATTCAGTCAACCAAAGAGATAATTTTGTTCACGGGTTGGTTTGGAAGTAAGTTTCATTCACCCGCGACTAGCGAACCAACGTATGAACTTGAAGATTCTAATTTGCACAAACCTCGGTCAGATAAGGGATCAATGAGTCAGGCAGATTAGACTAAGATAGTCAACTAAACAACCCCTCTGCCCCTGCACTCTCTCCGCTAATAGGGAGGATGGAAGGTTAAACAAGGGGGATGCATTTTGGTCATTTTGCTAACAAGGGGGATGGCATACCCCCTCAAATCGCCTACTGTCCATGGATAACTGCCAAGTGCAGCCTTCTTAAGCGGGGCATCTACAGTGGAGTGTGAATGGACATTTCGAAATTGTCTGCAAAATCTGAACATCAGTGTTTAGCAACCTAATCAAAGAGTAGAAGCAGCAGAGATACAAATTACAACCTCTGAGTGACAGACCAATAAACAATACATTCATGTCTTTATTTTCCCACCTTTCTCTGTGTGTAAAAGCTTTTGCTATTGATTTCTGTTTTTACAGTATATGTAATAGTGAATGCAACAAGTCCAATTACGTTGCCATGGAATTGTTGAACATCACTCAGCAAAGTGCAACAAATCACAATGCATATCAGAAAGAGATGAAGCAGTTCAAGGGAAAGTATAGGTACAAATATTTCATAGAGTAACAACATAAATCCTAGAACCCACCGAGCCTCTCAGATAGAGGATATAATGAACCACAGGGTGGAATTTTTCCCTTACAAGCCCACACTCATAATTTTTAGAAATAATCTGCCAGAAGTACCAGAATTTGAAATAATAGCACTGGTGCAAAATACATGACAGTGGGCACACAATACATGCATTTTCATCTTTGCATGGTAGGAGAGAAAATCACTTAGGGGAAAAGGCTGATAGTATAGAACAAGACAGACAATGTGTGAGAAAGCATCTAAAAGCCTCAGAGCATGCGAAGGAGAGAGTGCAGTGCCTCACATACAGTAAGTGCATTATAGTCTTTAGTGACATGCATCTGTAATTCTATTCATTCCCTCCATCACTGTGTTTGCTGCTAGGAGACTCAGATACTATAGCGTGAAACACACACAACGACAAACAGAAATGCACTCTGGAGCACAAAAACTGTAACAGATACAGACAGGCTAAAGCAATCACACACATCGAAAACACACTGAGGCACAAGTGCGCGCGCGCACACACACGCAGGGAAAGACAGTCGGAGACAGTCCTGATCAGACCGCGCACACACACACACACATACATACATACGCGCTCTCGAAGCGCTAACTGACTCAGCCAGTCTGTGTAACAGCCTGCCTGCTCTCAGCCAGAGCTCATCTCGCCCGAGCTGCTCGCTCACCTCTAAATGAGGGCTGTCAAGCGGAGCCACAGTGACGCCTGCCACCTCTAATTGGCAGTGCATTAACAATGAAATCAGGCTAATTAGCCAGAGCATGGCGACAAGGAATAATATTCTCACTGTGTGTGATTGTGGCACATGGCTACTCTGCCATAGACGTCCTATTTGCATATTCTAATTTCCCCCTGAACAATGGAAAAAAAATTAGGGGACTTGAAGAGAAGAAGAGATTGGACACAGAGAGTGACAGGAAGTGAGAGAAAATTAGCTCAGCCAAGACTGACTATTACAACCGAGGTTGGACGTTTGTTTGCTTTCAATTTACTCAATTCTACAATTTAGAAAAGTAATACTTTAGTTGGGACCACGCCACCATTTGAATTCAATCATTTGTGGAACTTCGACTGAACTTTATTAGTAGATCGCGGGCTCTTTTGTTCTGTTAACAAAGGAGAGCCATTGAACTTTGTCTCCTAATTACCCTTCCCCCATGCACCCAGGCTCCAGCTACCATTGGTCAGTCTGACCTGTGACCCGTGATGTCACCAGGTCAATAAAAGGGGTCAGCGGTCACTGTTCTCTCTTTTCTCCTTTCAGTCATAATTAAGGCTTGGATGCTGACGTGATTGGTATTTAAAAGTTGGTAATTATCAATTAACTTGACTTGACATGAATGTAGCATCTTGTAAACTTGTAAGCCCACCTCATTATTATCAGTGAAGCTAGACTAAATATTAGAAACACCTCTTAGTATAACGCAGTATAATTCAACAGACAACACCTTTCTAAAACCGTTCATTAAGGTAGGTATTGATGCAAGGCTGTTGCATTAGCCTGCATTCGTTTTAGCTACTATAGGTGTACCTAATAAAATGGCAACTGAGTGTAAATCCATGCATAGTCTGCAGAATTTGGGATTATTCCAGCTGGCTCTACAAGCTGGACGTGAACATCCCCTGACAACAAATTTTTATCTAAATCACACAATTACACCGATGCTCCATTTTGCCAAATTTAAGCTGTTACCAAAATATATTCCAATTATATACAATATATATAGATACATTTAGGCTCAGTTTAAGTACAGAGCTGCCAAACCAATATATGCTAAAAAGACCAAGATACCAAGCCAATGCTAACACTAAGCTACCCAACTACACAACAGGCACTTCGAAAAAAACCTGATCCAAAATTATTAACAAAGGACAGCCAGTTTTAAAATATGAAAAAGCTTCTCAAGTTGCCGTTAAGCAAAATCTGACAAATGTTCAAATTAGGACAACAGCTGCTGTGTAAAAACGTGTCATTTCTCAGTATGACAAATGATACAGAGGTCATAAGATAAAGAGATTGAGGCCTCTTTCTCCCAGTTCTGTATTCATTCCACCCGCACACAGAACATCAGCCAGGTTGGAGTGCCTTGCATAACCTGTTCTAAATCACTTGAAAGGAGCATTGATTGGCCACAGTAGATAAAAAGTCCGTCCTTAAACAGGCTCAGAGGAGCCGTGGCATCGGGTTTGGAAAGAGGTAGCGGCCTGAAGACAGTCGAGCAGAGAGCAGAATGAGTAATGAACTGAAGAAAGACATTAGAATGAATAAAATGATATACTATAGTCTCTGTGGGGCAGACATTCGAATATGTGACCCCTTAGTGAAGGCCGTGGTAGTGAGGGTGTGTGTGTGTGCCTATGTATAATGCAGATGTATTTAGGGATGTAAGCTAAATGCAAGTTTCCACGTGTAGATGTGGGTGTTTTTTTGTGTATCTTCTATCTTCATGAGGACAAATTAGATCGTTGGACCTAGTCAAGACATTCTTGGCCGGTCATCACAAATTACAACAAAGAATGCCTCACTTTCTTTTAGTGGACAGTTTGGGTTTTGTTTGCCTCGAATTTGAGACAGGCCCTATATGTATTTTTTTCAAATATTTCTGCAGCCACCTCAATACAATGGAAGTGAACAGAATTTCATTTTGTAGTGCTCGAAATTTGAAAATGACATTTAAAAAAAAAATTCACCAGCAACATGTCTTGCAGGACCAAGCGTCCCTGTTTCTCTGGATAATCCACAGAACACAATGTGTTTCAACAGTGTCTGTAGAAAGAAACACTTTGAGAGATAAGTTAACCAGTGAACCTAGGGAATTAAAACAAGCATTTGCATGGCTTGATACAACTGCTGGTGAAAAAAATTATGTTTGTTTTTTAATTTGGATGAACCAACTCTTTAAGACTTGGCTTTAGGGTTAAAGGAATAGCTCAACATTTTGGGAAATAGGCTTATTCGCTCTCTTACTGAGAGTTAGAAGATTGATACCGCCCTGATGTTAAATATGAAGCTACATCCAGCACCCACTTAGCTTAGATTGGCACCAGAGGCGAATAGCATGTCAAACTATTTCTTTAAGGTTAAAATCACGTTTAGGTTTAGATTTGGGTTAGAGAACGTACAGTGTCATGGTGGAGAGGGTCCTCACAAGTATAGAAATCCAAATATTTGTATTTGTGCATGTGTATATGAGTGTGTGACGCAGAGATGTGTGCAACTTTACAGGGACATTTTACAGTGATGTAAATGCTGATGTGGCTTTACACCCCCCCACACATTATCTCTGTGCCAGCACGCATTAGTTATACTAGGTGATTCATTCACACACACACACACACACACACACACACAACTTTGCAAAGACATTTACAATGAGACAGACAAATGGACATATCCCGTAAGTACACATGAGCACCAAATCCAATACTTACTTGATACACTCCTACACAGACACACGCCCACACAAAAACACATCCACATTTGCTAATGTACAAATATATTGCATACACACACACACACACACACACACACACAAACACAAACACATTACTTATACCAGGCAGCTCACAGTGCCCAAGATGGATGTGATGTTTGAACTGATGTTATGCGGGACATTTTCTGCCCTCCATTTTATTTGTGTTTGGCCTGTAAACTGTGAGAGGCTGTGCTTTCAAATGAGTAATTAGAGAGCTGTAATGCGGTGCTTTGTTTTATTTGTTTACCCCTAAAGAGTCTAATAAAGAACCGAAAGAGAAAGGGGAGAGGGTGAAAGAGAGGGAGAGTGTAAGAGAGGGAGGCGTGAGGGGGTAAAATGAACTAGATAGATAGATAGATAGATAGATAGATAGATAGATAGATAGATAGATAGATAGATAGATAGATAGATAGATAGATAGATAGATAGTGAACAACTCTTTCTACCCAACAAAGACATTTATTGCTTTTCTGCCTGGAATGACAGATTTGATTTCCTTTAATATCTTAAGGAAAAACAGCCCTGGCATACCATTGGCTCATCAAGTTATTATGGCTGACACGTAGTGCATAGCAAACAGTGGCCTATTTACACATCAAGTAGACATGGATCAAAGCAACAATATTCTTCAGTCCCAGCAGTTTACAGGACTTTCCTGACTCAGGATGGTTAGCTGACTCCGGCTGTCTCATAGCCAATCTAGTGGTCACATCTACGAGAGGGACAGACCGGAAAAAAAGACTCTGCACACGGATCCGAGCCGTTGTGTTTGCTGAGGAGATATTATCTCTGGCTACGAGATGTGACGCCGGGAAAGTCGACTGAACAGTTTGTGGATTCTACTGTTTTCAGTCTGTCCCTGCCGAGTTGCTAACGCTAGCTAGCCAGCTGTCTGCACATGTCGGGTTGCTGTCTTGTCAACACAAACAGTCAACACACACTACACATGTAGTGTATATGAGTGTGTGACGCAGAGATGTGTGCAACTTTACAGTGTTGTAAATGCCGATGCTGGCTTTACATCCCCCCCTCCACCACAAACACACAAATATCCAGTGCCAGCATGCATTAGTTATAGTAGGTGATTCATTCAAACACACACACACGACTTTGCCAAATACATTTACCATGAGACAGACAAATGGACATATTCCGTAAGCACACACGAGCACCAAATCCAATACTTACTTGATGAATCGGTGCAGATGAATCCGTACGGAGACGTTCAGTTTCTGCCCTGCGTTGCTTTTTGCAACGGTGGTATTGATCTGATGTCGAAAACAAAATCAATTCTTTACATCGTGACGCATAATCAAATTAAATTGGGAAATTAGTTCACCACATCAACTTTAAATGTGTGCACGGTGGCAGGGCGGTTAGCGCCCCCGCCTCCCAAAAAAGAGATCGTGGGTTTCAAATCCCAGACCAGACCACGATCTCTCTGGGTCTGCATGTCCTCCCCGTGTTACTGTGGGTTTTCTCCGTCCAAAGACATGCATTTTTAGGTTAATTGGTGACTTTGAATTGTCCCTAGTGGATGAATGAGAGTGAATGGTTGTTTGTCTGTCTGTCTGTCTCTGTGTCGCTCCTGCGACGAGTTGGCCCCTGTCCAGGGTGTACCCCGCCTAAGGCCCAAAGCCACTGCGATAGGCTCCAGTTACCCGCGACCCCTAACGGGAACAAGCGGTAGAAAATGACTGACTGACTGAACTTAAAATGTGATATGTTAGTGTTGTGTTCACAGCTTGTTTTTGATGCCTCCCAGTGGCCAAAAAGTCGGTTATTACAGGTTGGGATGGTGGATGAGCATTTCAATAGTGGCCTTGGTCAGCAGGTTCACACCCTGTGTAGCAGTCGCCAATGTCATTTTTAATGTGTAACCCTCAGCCCGATCCTTTCCTGACATTATCTTAATCATAGTTTACTTTTCACGTGCTTTTATTGTAGGAACAGACAACAGAAAAACATGTTTAGTAAATGTTATGAAGTAAATGTTAACATTTTATGAACAGTCTTCATGATACCCCCACGTAGTCTTTAAGTGCAAAGTCTGAACTAATAAAATAGAGTAAAAAATATCAAAGTAATCACAGATTGCTTACCGTCCCTTTAAGTGCCACGCTCAAGAAACTATTGACAGTAGGTGTTATATTTTCCCAGCTGATGCGAGTAACTTCTGCTGGCATCCTTCTGGTCACTAATCTTCAATTTACATCACAAGGTAGTGCTGTAAGAAATATACTGTAAGACTCTTACCAGACAGATTGTTTTAATTATTAATGCTGTTGCTGAACTTAATTGAACTGACACTACGGTCTGGCTACACTCGAGACTGGCTACAGTCGACACTGAGACTACATTCAATGACCTCCCTTTATATCGCTTCCCCACTTGTCTCATTTAGAGCATTAAGAGTTGACAAAGCTGTATATAAGTGAATAGACTATCATTTCACCGACTGTCAGCATGAGCTGAACTTGTTCTCCAAACCAAGGCCTCTCTGCTTCAGCTGAAAGCATAGAAGATCATAATTGTTTGTGTCGTATTATGCAATCAGCGTGCCACTCTCAGAAATGACAGCATAAATTTGGCTGTCAAAGCAGTTTCATGACTGATCATTGCAGTCATGGCTGCTATGACACGAATTACAAAAATGAGTGAATCCATTTGTATAATATAAATATGAGAAAAACTGCAATGCATCAGTGGAAGACGGACTGACCGAGTCTACTAGCAGCATGTGTTGTGTAGTAACTGCAAACACAAGAGTGTTTGTCGGGGTTAATACAGTAACCAAATTTGACCAAAAACAAATAAAAAAAACGTGACACACCAATTAAGTTTGGTTCCCGGCTCAGGGTCCAAATTTCCCCTTAGAGATCAGGTCACGGTCCACACTTGGAAAAATAACACCCATTCGGTTCATTTCTATGCATCCATACTGCCTGCCAGTGGATTCAAACCCAGCACCTTCTTGCTGTTCAACTGGGACTCAAATAAATAAGAAGCAATACAGCAAGAGAGCAATTAGAGCTTAACCAACATTTAAAAAAAACATTAAAAGCATTGCAATCACAGTTACAGCTCATTCAGGCTGCTAAAACTGTTTTTACAACATAAAATGTCAGGGCTGCTAAACAGAACAGGGCAACACAAAATGAAGACAAGAAAAGTCCTTTTCAAGCTAGTTTTCAAACTGCATAAAACCTTTTTTTTGTGAAGGAGAAGTAAAACCCAGTTGAATATATTCTGTTTAATAACTGTTCTGCTGGTTGTGCAGTGAGCTCGCTTCTCCTCACTCTTTGCCACAAGCAGCAGCAAGACTCATGACTCATAGAAAGACCCACGGATGTATTAGGAAGAATGGGAAGACCGCCGCAGTCGCCGGACATGTAAGGTGAGGGTCACATGGCCAATCATCGATTGTAAAATGGCAAATACAATTTTCTACATTCAAAACCAACCCCCCCTGAAAACTCTTTGTACAATCAAAATGTGATCCATTCGGTCCAATAACCTTTTGAAGTTTTAGAAGAGCCATATGATTTAATTATTTTGAACCCGCTCGGCTGGAGCAAGCCCAAAAAAAACGGTGTATGCCCCTACTGAGCAACCTTCACACAAATGACTGGGCCTCCATCTTTAAACATGGTAAACAGTTGCCCTTGATACATCTGCGATCAATAAGCTGCTTGTACTTCATGTTGGTAAATTTGCATGTTGTTGCTGCTGACCCATCGGCTCGTGACCCACTTAAGGTCTACTTTTGTACTGCGACACACCATTTGGAAATCACTGCTTTTAAACTAAACATGTATCCATAATTCAAAAACATCCCATTATATGTAATTTGGAAAAAACACAATCAATCACCACAATTGTACAAGTCACATAAGAATATATGCAATGACAAATATTAACTTTACAAATTGAACATTATTTTAGCAACACTGGATTTAAGGAAGGCAAATCTATTTTGTCTTTTTACGACGTTATAAACAGAACAGGTGTAACTATCTATAACTAACTACTATATCACTACTATCATTGAATAGTTTTTTGTTACCAATTATTGTGAAACATCTACTAATCTACCACCTACACACGCATACCTTATACCCTTTTTAATTTGCACACACTTTACCCTAACATGCAAATTGACAAATATTTACCATCATTACCAACGCTCTCCTGTGCCCTGGTATGCTCGTGAGCACAATTAGCGTAATCACAGCTCTTTGCCTCAGCCAGCACAGCTGTGAGTGGATAGAACACTGAACACAATTAACAACACCTAAATCCAATTAGCAGACAATGAAAGGTAACACAACCTGATGGTGCTAGTTAACCACAGAAGAGCTCACTGCTGATGGCATGTTAGAAGAGAAGCGAGGTGGCACGTAAAGACTGGCGAGGGATGTTATTTTCAACATTTTATGTCGAAATACATAAAAACCACACGTCTTATCGGCCTCAACCAAAAGGTGAGGCTGCAACAAAGAGGAGCATTGTGCCCTCCAGCTCCCCTCAACTCAGACGTAATTGCTCAAATAAAATTCTGGTGTTGGGTACGATCGTTGGTGTGAAACCCAGCCCACACACAGGATGGGATGAATTGCAATGTATGTGTTACTTCTGAACTGGAAGTTTGAATCCCAGTTGGTTTGATCATAATTAGAATCTACACTCCACACAAAAGCCTGCTTCCCCCCACAACAACTGAAGTTATGCGAATTATATTTGGCCTCATTAGCACATTAAATATGCTCTACATTTAAGTGCAACCTAACGTTTTATTTTTATCTTCACTTTCAACACTTCTGCCATGATCAAACATTAAGAAGAGGCAGTCACAGAGGAGTGCACTGCTCAGTGACACCCCGTTACACAGTTCCAGGATATTGAAGTCCTCACAATTCAAACAAACACAAGCATATACAACTATAATTGTTGTTACTGATTTTGGAAAGTTAAAGTAGGCCAGATTCAGTTGTGATCTCAAAGTCAGAGCTGTAAGTTAATCGTGGATACTGGTATTTATTAGGGATGTCACGTTTTATTCAAACTTTCGCGTGCACGTGGTAAAACAAATTGTTAATCGAACTCTAATGAGCTGTTTGAGTTAAAAACCTAGTCTATAAGCCCAACAGACCGTAGTAGTAGTTTGCCTTGTGGTCCGGCAAGTTTGGGGTTCCATTAGGGTATACATATAGAGACCTGTCTTACATTTTAGTTCAAATTTGTTCGAGCTTGACTTTTTGAAAATTGTCAGTCAGCCCTAGTATTTATCATCCCGTCTGTTGTCAGATGTTAAATTATAATTTGGATAAATTATCTCAAAATCTAGATGCTCTGTTCTCATTAAACCTCATTTGATGTTATGTAGAAATGCAATCAGTAGACCCCCCTCCCCCACACCCCCATAGAGAGCCATAACAAGCCAAACTTGAAACCGAACGTTGACCGCCTGGCACCAGGTAAGAGCTGCACTCAGATGAGACAAAAAGAAGAAAAGGTAGCATTCAACCAGGAGAGACACCCAGCTATCACATGAGTGTGTGGACGAGGCAGCTCGATTTCCATCTGCAGATTTCTGTGTGCTACTGTCTCTGCTGAGGTGATTTGGTAGCTAGATGGTGCTGTGGTTGGTCGTATGGCAATGTGGATCACTGAGGGAAAGGGAGAGGGAAAGGGAGAGGATGGGAGGGAAGTTGTTCGGAAGAGAGGAAGGAGATAACGAAAAGGAGGGTAACGCAGGACTAGGAAAAGTGCAGAGGAGGATAACGCAGGACTAAGGAAAAGAATAGGAAGTGATTTAGGCGGACGCAAAAGGGATAGAAAAAAAGAGGGAGATAAGAGAGAATGCAAGAGGATAAGAGAGGAGTGCACCAAGGAAAGGTGGACAGGTAATTAGCCAGAAAGAGCAAAATGCAGTGATTCAATGGAAAAGGAGGAGACAGGTAAAAGGGATTGTAAAGGGTTTGGGCTAATGAGCCGCAGTCTGGAGGGCAGTTCTTTTATAATCACCTAGTGGAGAGAGATGGTTCTTTTGAATAGTGAAACTTCCTTACTTCATAGGTTTATTTGGGGAATTCCGCCCAGTTTGTACAGTGAAAAAATATCATATATTTGTCGAAGCTGCACTAATGATTTAAATGACTTCAAAACAAGCTGACAGACACACAGCACTGACAACCCCAGAGGTTCACCACTACAAGCAACCCCTCTCACATTACCCACAGTCATTTATTAATTGTTTGTATATAAATCATATGAATAAAGATTTATGTCCAAAGAGTGCAGGTCTTAGGTTTGGCCAGGTATGCGGTAGATCGCACACAAACTAGAATAACTGATCATTTCAGAACGGAGGGTTTGATTTGGTAATAGCCCACATCCAGTGTGTTTTGTAACGCAGAGGTGACTGTTCACGAACACACCACACTCTACCGGGTCTTAACAAGGACAAGTTGTTAACTGCATAATAGAAAAATCCCACTGATACGCGGAGCAGCGCCTTTCTGCAGTGCAGCAAGCCACGGGGATAATATGAAGCACAGGTGGACGCTCTCAAACACAAACCTGCACTTTACGATGAAATAACAATGGCTTAAAATACCCTTAATTAATTCCAAATTTACCCCTGAAAACACACCAAACACCTACGTCAAGCGATCCCTTAATTTGTCCATTCATTGAAAAGGCAAAAATGAACCCCTTTAAAACACCTTAATTTCAAAAGCCCCTAATTACCAAATTTGGAAGATTATATGGGGCACACTAATTTATATATTTGACAAAAAAATCCATTGATAATCAAATTAAGTGTTGCATTTCGGTTTATATTAGGGGTCTAATAATATTAAACCCTAGGTTTGGGCTAAATCAATAGATGAATTCATGGATTATAATATATTAAGGGGCTCTTGATAGGTTTTCTGTATGGATTAAGGTTTTTCTAAGGGATAAAAAAATAACATTTACAAAAGAACATTACAGGTAATCATTTAATTTGTAACTCAAAAGGACCTAATTCTTTCAATTAAGATGCAAATTTAGGGGTTCACCACAAAGTTGGGGTTAATTAATGAATACATGAATGGATTGTGACACATTTAGTTTCTTTAAAAGGGTTATCTCTATAGTTTGAGGCCCATTAAGGGGTAAAAAGCCATCCTTGAATTTTTCCCTTTAGGGCCCTTTAACTGAGGGATGGCTTTCATGTTATTTGGTCATTTTTAAGGGTTATTTATTTTAAAAAGCTATAAACCCAAAAAGAAAGCCCATTATAAATACCATAATCTATTCAAATCAACTACATTATCCCCTTAAAATCACATTAAAAACACATATGTGGAATTGTGATAACTTTAATACCTAAATACAGTAGTTAACTTTCACACACTATTAGTTTTACACAACTGAGGGGTTAAACAGTGGGTTGTGCCTCAGCAAAGGCCCCCTCCCTGTCAAAACACACAAATCATCTCACCCAACACCCGATTCCATGCTAGTTCTTGATCTTTCCATGCCTTAATAGCATTGTTATGGTTCCTGCTGTGCATACACAGACAGCCTAATCTAATCCCTTTTATACATTGGATATGGTACATCTAGCGAAGTATATCTGTATAGAAATGCATGCTGTGGCTACCGGAACGTCGACATGTAAACAGAGCTCTGTTTCTCCATCCTCAGCCTCGGGCTCTGCTCTCTAATCGTTTCCAGAGAAAAGAGGCTGGAACGGGAGGAGCATTTATCTGCAGCAGGTGTCTGATTAATGCTCCAGTCTGTTCTATTTGTTGTTTTGAAGGGAAAGGATCTGTTTGTGTGGAATGTCACACATGTGAAGCATGCACAACGTGCCAGACTGGGGAGCAGTCAAGAGCAGAATTAGTTGTCTATGGTTCCATGTGCAATAAATCAAGTTATGAAGTACCCTTACTTAAAATGTTCTAAGGTGGAGTACGGCATGGATGACTTGCTCAGCAAAGCATTTGACTTTGACCAGAGACATCCCGTCTCCTACCAGCTGTCAATGTTGGTTTCTTTTAACCTTGACCACGATGGATCCCTGATCTTAGGTGGTAGCTGACGTAGTTGAAGGATGGAGGGACGATCAGAAAAAGCTGATCAGGGTCATTTTGGAAGGCAAAGACAAACAACCTATTTTTTCATTTAGTTTGGAGTATCTGTGTATGTACTGCATTTCAGAAAATATAGCATGCGTGATTCTTATTATATAGTACATAATATTGTACATGAATACAGTATATAATGAATACAGCAGTCATCATCCTTCCTATTGAGTATATGGAGCTACATTAACACCAGGGAATGTTGTGAACACAATTAACATGACGCTGACTCAGTAATTGTTTCTGTAGCATCAAGGTCATGTGACTAATCAGCATGAGAGCGTGTATGTGTGTTTGTGTGTGTGCGAGACAAAGGCAATTACAGTGGCAGCAAGCTGGTAAGCGGACAAGCTGCAAAACTGGGACTGTTTTTTTTTTTTTTTTATATTTATTGGAGGAAGAACATGTCGGAGGAAACACGAAGTAAAAGAGAGAAGGAAAATACAGTCAGAGAATAAGGAAAACACTAAAAACAGATAAAGAGACTGAGCGTATGTGTGGGAAGCTCATGTCAAAAGAGCGTAGCAGTGGGCGTCTAATGGCACTGGCATGTCTGTTATGTGATATAATGGCCAGCTATAGTGACAGTGGGAGAGACAGGGAGGAGAGTCAGCTAACAGATGTAAGCTAAATATAGCCCAGATGGGACCCAGCACTTTACCTCCTCAGCAAAGCCCAGCATGAGGCCTGACGGGAGGTAGAGAGATGAAGATAACGAGAGCATTAAGGAAGGAATAGGCGGGAAGAAACAAGCAAGGGAAAATGAGAACGCCAGTAAGACAATGTGGTTGGAAAGAAAAACAGAAAAGGGGAAAAAAAGACAGCAAAGGCAACAATGAGAGGGAAAGTGAGTCAAGTGGTGCATGTCCCTCTTCCTCAGTAATGCCAAGTGAAGATTTTGCAGCGCCAGGCTCTCAGGCTGCTCAACAGTCTCTCTTCAATCTGTTTTGCAGAACCGGGGTCAGTTCAGTTTTCATTCATTCATTAGAACAACCCTGCTCACATTTATAAATGGTGCATTTCCAATTCAAGTTCAAGTGTTTTGAGACTAAACAAATGTTACAGTTGAAGAGACGTTTGCTATAAACTCACTCATATTTGCTAGTTTTTTGTGTTCCACCTGCAGTTCATTTGTTTTGGTATATTCATTTATGGTTATTTTCCTCTGGTTATCCCCAATGATCAGTTCTGGTACTGCACTAAAAATACCTGCCTACCTTCGTAAAGCAGGAAGGCAATTGTGGGCCGCATGGCAGAGTAGCATCTGCTGACACAGGGGAAAGATAAATCACTGTAATCGTCTTGCTTGAGCCCTCAGAAGGCGTCCCCTTCAAGTATAGATTTGATGTTTTATGGTCAGAAAATACTTTATTAGTGGCTTTTGTATTATTTGTTAAATGTAAAAGTGTTTGAGAGGTTTTTATCGTTGCTTAAGTGTTACTAGCTTAACTATATGATGTCAGTTTAGTAAAATCTGTCACCTGAGATTATAAGTATATTTTGGTTGTCAACACTGGTTACCGACTGGCAACTGTATACACAGATAGTTTTTTTCAGTTGTACTCCTTATTAATTAAAGCACGGAGCGCAGATGCTGTATTCTGACGCCAGTGTCTTTCTCAGTGTAGTTAGTCTGGCTTTTAGCTCGAATACACTTTGGACACACAAGGACGGCGGTATAATCAGTATAATCATTCACAATTATTGGAAACGTTCAGCGGATTCATCTAGCTCCAAATGGGATAATAAGTGTAATTTTTTAAATACCTCGTGTGTTTATTGTAATCATGAGTTCACTGGAAGCAAACAACGTTCGTGTGTCTGTGCACACCAGAGTAAAAGACATTGACTTGCCGTTCACACCCGCATCGCCTCCTTGAACTCAAGTAGGAGTTACAACCCTTTTTAACACGTAACCGAGTCCACGTGTCGGTGTACGTTGACGCCAGCTCCATTGCTGAATGAAGACTGCAGTTGAAAGCTCCGAAAAAGTTTGCACGTGGACTTTTGGACCTTAGGTCCTCTGTACCATAGAAAAACAATGCCAAACAGTTAGCAATGCTCTCTGCTCTTCAAACCTCCTTCCCAGAGAGTGAGCCTAAGCATATCCAATCTCAAAACACTTAATTTGCTGACACATAAGCACATAAATGTTGGATAGTAGGGTACACTGATAATCCTGAGCAGTATTGTTCTAATTGCTGAACATATGTAACATTTTATTTCTTCAGCAGGACTGCTGTTGAACAGAACATTTATTTATTTATAGATTAATTATGTATAAATCAGCATTATCTATTATGCACGGTATATAGGACAAAAACAGAATAAAGACTATAAGGAGTGATTTATTTATGCACGCCGTGGATGTGTCTCTGAGGGGCACAATGGGAATGAAACAAAATCACTGCTGTCTTCCTCTAAATGAAACGAAGAAGCACCACAGTAAATCCAAAGTAAAGTTATTTCTTTATCACCAAACTGGCCAACAGAGGTTTTGGCACTTTTAAAGTGCAATATGATTGGGGCTTCTAATAAATATACTTTGTAATATCGATAAATGTATATAATATATATATAGTTTTATATATATATAGTTTTTAACTGGTAACAAGAGCAAACCATAAACGTGCATGTCCAGCCATAATGCATTGGTTTAAAATCCAGCCCACCTATTTTCTGCCAGCACGTCAAACGTCTGCACACAATCTATAATTTATAATGCAGACACACGTCTGTGATGCTGTTTTCTTTCCGCACGCATTGTCTTTCATTTCCTTTTTTTTTTTATAACACACAGCAAAAATGTTTACTCTCAGAAATCCCTCTGCGATTGTCTTTACAACGGGAAGCAAATTAATGCACAGGGGGCATTTTGTTTCTCCTTCTTGGTGGAAAAGCTGCATGGCAAGCACACAGTGGAACTCTTGTCAGTGACTGCTGGTTGGCCTGTAATATCCCTGATTATAAGTCTTTCTGCCCCAGCTCAGGCAGGCTGACAGGGTCAGTCTTTTGTGCAAAAACTGGAGTGTGTTCTTCATGAGGTACACTCAGTGACCACTTCACCCTAACCTTCTCAGAAAACTTCACTTAAAAACACAGAAACATTTCCATGTGTACACTGCGCCCAAACCAGACAACATTAGCACGAAAGCAACATTAAACATAACAACACAATATTAAACACAATAATAAACATACTTCTACACGTGTAAAGGTAAAACTGCCTGTGCTCTACACAATTTTCTCAGCTTTACAGGTTGAAAAAATGACACCTTTAACTGCACTTACTGGCGGGCTTAGGTAGTCAAGCTAGCCCTGTTACCTGTTTATGTCTGCTGGCAGCGATTAGTCAGTGACAGAAACAAGTTTTATAACAATTTTGTCATGTAACATCAAAACCACCAACCGGTCTGTGGTTTCAGCCTCTCCAATGTGCGAGGTGCTGCTTTCCTCTGTTTTATATCATTGTAAACTGAATATATTTCAGTTTTGGACAAAACAAGACATTTGAAGGCTTCACCTTAGATTGACCTCACATGACTGTGTCATGTTGTGGGTCTTATGGGGTGTGTTTTGGGGGTGTTTGTTTATTTATGATGTTTCCTGGGTCACCTTGTTCTCCTAGCGCCTTATGTTTATTCTAGTCCTATGCTGTATCTGTCCATGTAGTTCATGTTTATTGTTTTCAGTCTGGTTACTTCCTGTTTTATTTTGATAGATGTCTGTTTCCCCCCTGTCTCAGTCACTTTATTTCCTGTCCCTGATTCCCTGATTGGGTTCACCTGTGTTTGTCCTGCACCTGTGTCTCGTTGCCTTCACCTCCCCTGAGTGTATTTAGTTCATGTGTTTCCTTGTCTCGGTGTGGGATCATTGTTGCCTTGTCTGTGTTGTGCTTTCCTTCCCAAGTGGTTTCGCTACTTCTTCTCGTCGTGGATTTCGTCGTACACCTTGGTTTCCTGTTTTCTTCCCTGTTTTTTGAGTTCACCAGTCTAACTTATGTCAAGAGACAAAGACTCCGCTCCTCAGTACGGTCTGCATCTGGGTCCTACCTCGCCGTCCAAACCTTAACAGACTGGACATTTGTCACTATTTAAATTATTAAATAGACCACATAATTGATTGAAAATAATCACCAGACTAATCGATAATGAAAACAATTGTTTGTTTCAGTCCTATTATATTTAGTTACCAAATCATAATTAGTCTTTTTTCAAGTTAACTGAGCAAATCCACAAACTTTCCCCATACCCCCTTGTTATGGAAGAAGTACCCCCTGGTGTTTCCATTATTGTCTAGAGGAAGAATACCAGTCCTGATGTACCAATTCAGGGCCACACATTTTATTTTGCTTAAAATGTGTGTGTTGTTAATTTGGTAAAGTCCAAAAATCTGTTAAGATGTATCGATTTGCATTACTGTGGATATCAATTAAGCCCAAACGTCTGTAGTGGAGCTCCCCAGTGGCCATCAACACCTGTGCTTAGTTACTTGGCAGCCACCGGATGAAAATGTTTGTTACAAGCTGTTTGAAAAAGAAGCAGAGAGGTGCTGAAACATGCTTTCTAAACAGTGCCAATAAAAATAAATATAGTCATGAATGAGATGAACTTGGATTAGAATGCTAGCATGTTGACCTTTTTGAACTGATAAGATTGATACTAATAAAGTGATAAATGGGCATCATGTATTTGATCTCAGCAGACTTTATTTAACCCAAGCCTGCAGCACAGATGGAAGCGCTCACTTTCTACCTGTGAAAAACGGATTTTTATTTCCCTTTGAGCTCCGGACCTGAGCTGCTCCCACCTCCTCACACAATTTCATGGTCAATGAGTAACCCTCACAAACAGCCCCATACCTTCTTAATATTTCATATTTTCTATTTTTCATCTATACCGTGACCTTTTAATTTGAAGTTTCCTCCAGTAGCCACAGGCCCTACTACTTGTCTACACTGCAACCAAGAAATAATCATTTTGGACACTTCAATCCAAAGTATAGCAGCCTACCATGAGACAGGGGGTCATGTGGGAGTTCAACTTTAACATGACTGCAATGATAAAATGAGTTTTTTAATTCCCCAAAAAATCATGATATTTATGTACCTCTTTACTGATAGATGTATCCTACAGTTATTGAAAAATATAGGTTTATTTGCTTTTGACAAAAAACTGAATTGCGGATATTTCGGTTTGGAAGATAGAAAAAAAAAAGACAGACAGAAACAAGGAAAGAAAACAGACAGAAAACTGGGTCACAACTTAATCTTAGTCCAAGTGGAATGAAACCCTTCATGAATCATGTAGATACTGTAGAGTCAGGCCCTACAGTACAGACACTGAGCAACGGACAGTAATTGTTTGTGTGTCTGGAGGGAGTCTCATTTGTGCACTAATGCATTTGCGCATTAATGTGCGGCAAACATTTTTAATTAAAAATGATCTCCACATAAGATTCAAGACACTATTTTATACCTGGAATTTATTTTTGGGGAATATTTAGTACCATAAAAATGTATATATTATACCGAATTGCAAAACTCTCAGGTAAGGCTAAATGATCAAAATCAAAATCATGATTTGAAAGAGTTCAATTTTCAAATTGCAAACAGCTCCTAGTCCGATATCCAAACCTTGTCAGACATGTCTTACCCGCAGTTAATCATTATTAACCATGCAGCTAGAAACACTAGATATAACACCTGTTTTGATGCCACGGTTATGTTGATTATTATTGAGTAATGTCATGTATACCACTAATGAAATATCTTTTCTATATCTATGCCTAGAGTCTGTCGCCACCATGAGGTGGCAATGCAACCACTGCATGAAGTCGCTGTGTCCAGCAAAGAAACCGTCTGGCCCATAACCCCACACAATTTGCCGATTTAATTTTACACTTTGGTTGTTGTACGGATTAAAAAACAAGATCAAATTTGATAATTAGTGAGATTTAGAGCTTTTGGACAGTGCCAGACTAGCTGTTTCTTCTGTTTCCAGTGTTTATGCTAAGCTAAGCTAACTCAAAATAAGTGTTTCCAGAATGCTGAACCATTCCTTTAACTATTTTTAGTTTGCAGGTATAAGTAATTTGATAAAAACCAACTGTAAAATGAAGGTAGTTTGGTGTAATCTGTGCAGTTTCATGTTTGCTCCAACGGTTATACGGTTTGTCCAAAAGTCTGGTCTTTGATGAAGAAGATGAAGACCGGTAGATGCTATTGAATTTTGCGAGCCATTTTTCTCATGAAGCGTGATGTTTATTACACACATGAACCATGACAAAAAAAATTGGCAGTACCGAAAATATTTGTTTTCGCCCACAGAAAATTGCAAGTCACCACAAGCCTGCAAGTTGTCATCAATATCCATTTTGTTTATTTCCGAACCACCGCGCGAGGAGTGAAACACGTGACTAAAAGGCGCTTTGTCATTGGCTGAGGGTGAAGCCCTGAACTTTGTGAGAGCTGTCCTTTCAAAATAAAGGCCCGAATTTTATTTATTTATTTTCAAATCGAAGTCATTTAAAAACTAAATCGTGAAGAGGGTGAATCGAGATCGCGATTTTATAACGATTTATCGTGCAGGCCTACACTCTAGTCAAATTCTTAACATGATGCACTTTCATGAAAACACGAATTCCTGGACTGCACCTGTAGAGGTTAAATCCCCTCAGTATGTTCTTCCTATTATCTATCAGACAATCCTAGGGGCTGGACTGAGCCGGATGGAGCGAGGCATGAACAGGAGTCTGTGGAGGTGTGAAATATCAAAGAGATTAGGATTACGATCTCACTTCATGCCACTGAGTTAGAGGGGAGCATAACAAGATCACAGACCAGTCGCTCTCTTGTTTGAATGTTACAGAATGCACATAAAGACAAAAACAAATAAAAGTAAGAATTCGTGGGTGTAATTTGAATTACAGATCAGACATTTGAGAATTTTATGCCATGTGACTCACTTAATCCCAGCCACAGCAGCATAGTGTGCAAAAGACGAAGCATTAAAAGAGTGAAGCACTTAATTCTAATCTTGTGAAGAACAGACATATTTCCCAGTGCAAAGTGCCAACGAACAGCAGAAATTCTACTGATGTGCAGTCAGCAGCGGAAAAAGTCTCGTTTTACACACCAGCGCCATATTTGCATGACAAAGGAAATAGGATGTCTAAAGAGTTGAGGTAATACAATGTACCTCATGTTTGATACCTAAAAATCATGGGTACCCATCTAATCTAATCACGCTGCTCCGACAAAAGCTTCTAGCAATGTAATTAAGACTCTGTGTATGTCCATGCTGTGACCGACAGATTGTTGACTGCTTAACAGTGCCGAGTCACAGGAAATGAGGCAAAATAGCGTGGGACATGAGTAATTGATAACAGTAATTATCTGAGACGTGTGCAAGCTGTTCGTGGTAATTCAAGTCATTTGGAAGTACGCAACCGTTGATGGCCACTGATTTAGACTTCTTGTTTCAGGTGACTATGTTTGAGTAAAAAATAACACCGTTTTTTTAATGTCACAGGTCTGCATTTTTATAATTACTGGTGGTAACTGGTCAAATCATTTGTAGCTCAGCACTGTTTCATTAAGTAGATGTACCGTAGATACATATTGAAAAAAAATCTAAAACATGAACGGTGAATGTCAGGTTTTGCTGTCAGCCCCAATTACTGTAGAACAGTGCTGTGAAATGTAAATGAACAAATGTTTTCTACGGATAAATTTTTGCCTTGATATAAGCACCTGCTCTGCACTGCTTCCAGGAAACAGCGCCAGCCTCGCACGCTGCGTAGACAAAAGCTCTCCCCTTCCGCCGCCTACGTGGCTTTTGTACGCTAACTGCCAGCGATCACGGTAAAAGCATTACAAACTGTAAACAGTGTTACGCAGTCAAGAAAGTATTGTAACAAAGTGTAGCTTACTTTCAGCAGTGCTGATGATGACTGACATGTTTTCCCCCTCTGGGGTTGCTGTAGCTCTACAAGCCCTGATTTGCTCACTGATTGACTCGACTCACCTGTTCATAAAGCATACAGCCCGCAACACTTTCTGTTCATACCAAAATGCTACAAGTATGCAGAAGAATACCAAAGATTCCTCACAAAGATTTGTTCGTATACCAGTTCCAGACAGTACACATCCTGTGGATACTATTCCTGCTGCCTGTGGAGTTTGGAGAAACTCACCGCTGCAGTGTGTTTTCATCAAACTTGTACACTGTGTTAACTATCACCACACGTGTAATCGAGCTTTCTGCACCGCCGGAACCTGCATCTTTATGCTCACACCATACTATGTGGATCAGTTTACTATGCCATGACATGGGTGCTCACGCTGAACATAAGCATGGAACCACGGGTCGGTTTTGTCCAGTGACCCTTCCGATGAAGTTCATACAAACAAGACTGTGCATCCTCAACAATGTTGACAAAATAGAGGGAAAGGCAGCATTACTTTTACCCCTTTTCCACCAAGGCGGAGCTGGTGCTAGTTCGGAGCCAGAGCCTAGTATCAAACCGGTTCTTTGTGTTTCCACAGCCGAAGCACCAGCTCAGAGTCAGGAAAAGTGGTTCTTAAGTAGCGCCAAATCGTTGCTGGTCTAGAAGTAAGAACCGCTTACGTCAACGGCTGGGGGCGGGGTTACCGTGACCGACAAGACGAACAGTTTTCACTTCTGCTTCTTACACCAACGCTTAATACATTTTTATTTAACGGCAATGTGATCATTTATCAGCAGAGTTGATGCTAGGAGGGTAACAACATGATGAGGCTAAAGTTGACATGTTATCGTTCAAAATAAATGTTATGTACGTACCGTTACTCTCGCTCGTAATCTCCGTCTGTACAAACTACGGCGAACATCAATAGCAACGCAACGTCCGCGATTGTTGACGGTGTTACTGGGAAAGATGTGACGTATACAGTCACGTGAGACCTGGCTCCGTAGCCCGTGGAAAGACAAACGGGTTCTTAGAAGGCTCGTCATTCGAACCAACTCCGAAGTGGCACTAGCACTGGCTCTGAACCAGCACCTGGTTCATTTTGGTGCAAAAGGGGTATGTGTGCAATGCTACTGTGAATTGAAAGTAAAGAAAGAAGATGCAGACGTTATGATTTCGGTTTCATATCACAGCACATGTAAACTACTACTCCAACAATATTAAAACAATCTCACTGCAGTTTTGACAGAAACCATGGGGGAAATCAGACCGTGGAACTGCTCATAATGTCACGGTTTTGGCTTTCTGTCCTATGATTTCCTGTTTAATTTTGGTATTCTCTCCCTCCCTCATGTGACTGGTAGTTGCTGCATTGAGTGTTTTCACCTGTGTTAATTACATGTGCCTCGTTGGCTCCCCTTCCTGAGTGTATGTATTCTGTGTGTTTTCCCTGTCTTTTTGTCAGCTCGTACTTTATCCTTGCTGTGTTGGGTGTCTGTCTGCCTGCTCGTTTTTTGGATTTGGTAAACCTGTTTGCCGCTTGTCTACCATCAAGACAATAAATCACCATTCAACTCATCATCCTGCCACTTCTGTCTGCGTTTTGGGTCCCTCCCCTGTTTCCTGTTTCCTGTTGCTTTCACTACCTGGTACATAATGAAAAATAGCCGACCAAACTTTCTGACATGCTTTAAATCCAGGCGATTGTCCGACAGCCGGATCGCTCAGGCGATTAATCAGGCACGGTGACCCGCTTCAAACTGCACCTCCAACGACAGCTGATCTGTACAGTGTCTGCCTGGCTTCATGGGATGTTAACCTGGCTTTGTTTTCGATGAGTCATAGGCAGATGAATGGAAAGTGTTTTGGTGTTTTTTAAAATCACAAAAGTACTATTAAAACATCTTTCCTATGTTTTATCGTGTGACGTAAAAAGGGGGAAAGCATGGCGAAAGAAACAGGAAGATCTGCCGTTGACGAAAGGAAGCTGCAGATGGTCCGTTAAGCAAGACATTCGCCATGAAGTCAAGGTTTCTTTTTATAGTGACTGAGAGGTCTTGAAGACAGCTTGTTGACTGCACTTCAGACCACTTCCTGTATGACCTCTATCTCAGCCACACAGTATAACAGGGCTCTTTCTCATTCATAATGCATATGAGGACAGAGTCTCTGAAGACACACGAGCCGACTAATAAAAACTGATATTCAAAAACGAAAGTTCATTTCTGTAATGAGGCTTAATGGCTGTCCCAGTGGCGGTCACTTAAGAGTACATGGTAACTCAACAATGACTTCAGAAAACTCTCCCTTGGCAGTTTTTATCTTTCGTCTTTTGTTTTTATACACATGTTTTTTCTGGTCCATTATCTGACTTCAAATTTAATTAGTTTTCCTTAACGAGACATAATGATGTGAGGATGTGTTTGCCTTCAGCACACATCCTTTGATAACACTGGGTGCTTTAAGTTCGGAAATCCAATCTGCAGACATCAAGAGGAGATCAATTACCTGTGGAGGTCCGTACGCCTCACCTGGTTTCATCTACACACATCCTGTTAATTCTACGAGCGAGCTTGGCTGAAGCCCAAATCATTACCTAACTATCCGTTCAGCTGTGTCACAGTCGTATTTAAAGAAATGGCCCTTACTGAACCTTTTGGCGCTGCTCCACTTCACTTGTCAGGAGTCAGACTCTGGGAAGAGAAAGCAGTTCTGCAGCTTTTGTTCATGGCCGCGTGCAATCCCACAACAAACCTTTTCTAAAAAATATGCTTTCAAAACTTGAGGACTTCAGTGTAAAGCTCAGGAGAGCAGAAAATGAAGTCTTTATACTTTTTCAAGATGTCTGAAAAATGACTCCTAACATGACACTTTTATTGCTTATGTAAATGTTGTGCAGTTATTATTTGGAAGTACCTTTTTAAGTTCTCAGTGATAAAAGGGGAAACGTAGAAGTGTAAAAACACACACACACCCACATATACTCTCTGATGCACACAAACACACTGTATACAAGCAAAACACACCCAAGTGGTAGTGAGAGGTAAGTGAATTATTGAATCTTTATATTTTTTAATTTCGCAGCAAACCCAACAAACATGGTAGGCAAATCCAGCTTTCTCTTGAATGAGTGTGTTTTCCCTGTTCAAAGTCAAAGACATCTGGACACGACATATTTTATGTTTAAAAATGTTTTTCCTCTCATCTGACAGGCCTCTTCAGTTGTCCTGACTGGTGGGGAGTCCAGACGTTTCAAGCTTTAAAAGTAAAAAATAATTTGTGTATTTCTTTGAATATTTGTACAAATCAACCCAAGCAATTGTGAATAATTTACCGTATCATTTTTTTTTTTTTATAATTTAGTAAAATGTATGTTTGTACTGTATCATTTTTTCAAAGAAGAAGTATTGTTATCCTAAATCTCTCAATGTTTCAGTGAGGCTTGCTCAAACAAGTGTTTCCAATCGGATTCACCAAACTCTGTTAACTGCATAAATGTGTCGTCAATTGCTTGTTTCTACCTGATGAATCATGAGTTCATGAGGAGGTGCGCGTTCATGAGATTTGATCATTAGCATATTTCTACATCCCCGAATTGTATATAAGGCTACATGTTGTGTGTGGCAATTTTCATTCACAGAAATGGCACGAAGGAGTAAAAATAAGATTTTCACACTGTGGATTTTCAAGTCCCGCTGTTGAAAATCAGCAGACGGAAACGTAACATATTTAGTACAGTAGGCGTATTAGGGGACCCAGAAAAATGTGAAAATATTGCTGTGTCATAACAAGGCCAGGCAAGTTTATTTGTACAGCACCTTTCAACCACAAGGCAATTCAAGGTGCTTTACACAGGCCTTAAAATACATTAAGAAAAGAAACAGAAGGCAATATAAAAAGTCACATAGGATGAGAAGAATAGAAGCTAAAAATAAGATAAAAAAAGAATGAAACCACAGAGCCATACAGTGACCGAAATAAAAAAGGATTAGTTTGATGTTAAATGCCAAAAAATCTGCTCACTAAAGCAAAGTGGTCCATGTCTATAACGGGAGGTGGTCCAGCTGAGGTGACAGTAACAGAGATGGACAACTGAATACATTTCATGTACTGTAGGGCTTCCCCATAAATGTTTATGATGTGAATCATTAGGTGAGAAGCCACCTTGAGTTGAATCTCATTTTGCCAGGGCCAATCGCTGCAAATTTCTTATGCATCATTGTACGCAAAGCAATGCAGGATAACAGCACGGAGGGCTATACACTTTTACAAACAGAGTCCAAATCACCAAAGCACAAAGCTAACTGTAATGGAAATACAGACGGGCGTTGGAAACAGAGGCCAGAGCGACGCAGAGCAGCGCAATTGGTCTCTGTTCCCTGCTTCCATGCTCTCAGCTCCGGTGCTGAATGCTAGCGAAGTCAGCTAAACTACTTCTGAACCAGATGCTAGAGAAGCCTCCTCTTCTGCCATCGAGTGTGATCAGCACTTCAGCTGACAGCGCTGGCAGGAGCCAGGCAGAACTGTGATCAGGCCGCACACTTTGTATTTCTTTGACTGGATATCTGATGTTTTTTGGTTGTGAGGCAGCTGCTCTGCAGGTGAGCTGGACTGTACAGTGTATATAGGTTATGTGTGTGTGTGTGTGTGTGTGTGTGTGTGTGTTGAATCTCTCAGTAAATTGGCAGCCATGACACACATTACACTTATATGGTGAACTAAATATTATAAGTATATATAAGTAACATTTTTAAACTCTAAATTTATTCAGATTAAAGCACTGAAAAACTTTTCCCCTGTAGAGAAACGCTGACGATCTACAAATGACTGGTATGAGAGGTCTGGACAAATCCTAAATTTAGTCCATGCCTAACAGAGATTTCAGAAAAAATTTGAAAATTGGTGAATGCAACTAGTTATCATAAAACACTTGTATGTGCCACTTTAGAAGGAATCTGTTCTTACAAGTGCTTCTTGCAGAAGGCCCATTGAGTGTAGAGTGAAGAAAATCAATAACATCAAAAAAAAAATCCTGTCTTAAACCCCCTGGCCTTGCTGACATTTTGGCTACCATGACAGTTTAGGGACTAAATAAAACCCACATGATCAGACCCCTTCTCCCCAATGTCCTCTTAATTTGTCATAAAATTCACAACTGTACGCCGGGTTTGTTAAAGCAGCCTGAATGTTCATCACACACGCGCACACCAAATCCTCATTCACCTCCAAAGCGACTCATTAACTGAGTATTGATTGGGCCCTGCTGGGACGATGGTGGGCCATGTTCTGCTGTCAGAATTCGACAAGATAAGAGAGAGATAAGGAGAGAGAGAGAGAGAGAGAGAGAGAGAGAGAGAGAGAGAGAGAGAGAGAGAGAGAGACACACACACACACACAGAGAGAGAGAGGAAATGAAAGTGATACAGCAAATTAGAGGAAAGAGGAAAAGACAAAGATTGCAAGAATGAAAGGGGCCTCACATGCATATGTCTATAAGCTGGCAGCAGTCATCTCCCATGTTTGTGTACATGTATGTGGTTTGTGCACATTGGACAACCCTCATACTGCCACCATAAATGCCCATCTCTAATGATAATGTAATTTTCAGATTCCAAATGAGTCCCTGATTTTATGATTAAAGCACAAGTAGGGATGGCATTGTCGGTTGGTTGGGTTGGTTGGTTGGTTGGTTGGTCAGTGCACCGCTTTGGTCCAGACTGAAATATCTCAACAACTATCGGATGGATTTCCATGGAATTTTGGACAGACATTAAATTGTCCGCAGCGGATGAAGCCTACTGACTTTGGTGTTCCCCTGACTTTTCCTCCAGCGCCACCATGAGCTTCACACTGGTGCTTTTAAGGGAACTATTAGATGGATGGTCATAAAATTGGACATTCATGTTCCACTCATGATCAACTTTTGTGTTCCCTAAACCTTTTATCTAGCACCATCATCAAATTTTTCCTTTGTCCAATACTTTGGTTCATGACCAAATAAATGCAAAATGAATTCAATTCCAATCAGGCTCAGCTGTACTTTGTATTTAGTGCTAATTAGCAAATGATAGCATGCTAACATGCTAAACCAAGACGGTGAACATGGTAAACATTTTACCTGCTAAACATCAGCATGTTAGCATTGTTGTTGTGTACTGGAGTACAGCCTCAGCGAGCCGCTAGCATGGCTGTAGATTGTTAGTCTTAATAAAACTTCATTAAAAAGACTGTTTTACCTAAACGCTTACCAATTTAAACAGACCTTTTAGAGATATTAAAATACAAAAATAACATTTCTGACTTTGGTGACTCCTAGTGATACTATCATACTAAAGACACCCTGGCAGACAGCAATGTAATGCTACATGGGTGCCACCCTCAGACAAAGATTGAATTAGGCTGAGAGCAGCACACACTGCGACAATTTTCACCAACATTGTCTGAGTTTTTTTAAACCTATGCCATCAGAATGATTTGAATCACATAAAAATGTTACCCTTGACGTTAAGTGTATAATAGACTATGAATAGCTAGTTCTTTTACTGAGAGCTCCAGAAAATCTTCACATTTGAACAACGCCTGGTAAATCCCTCAGTAAACATTAGACAACAGATGCAGAAGACTAAAAGATGCTTCTTCTCATTCTTAGCGCCTCATTTGACTCCTACTACTTTTAGATTTAGGAAAAATGAAATCTCTCTCATTTCATTACTTTGGTAGATATGTTTACCGTCATCACCTTAATATTTTTGACTGTCCTCAAGGTCGGCAGACTGCGAAATTCTATGAATCAATAACTCGATAAATGAAATCGGGTTTGTAAGCACTTTGACCACATTGGCTGTGTATTATCGGTTTGAATTTGATCATGTGTTTGTACAATTTACTTGCAGGTTGGTGTGCGTTTTGAATGGAAATGAAAGCCAAAAAAGGGATGATGCAAATTCACGTTTAATGGCAGAGTGCCAGCTACCCTGGAACGACGTCTGAGAATCAAGCAGCAGAAATAAAAGAACGATATCTTCTTCTGCTGTGATATGTGGCTACATTTTAAAATGTTTTTGTTTAATAACCACCATTTGTTTGTTGCTTTTTATACTTATAAATTAGAGGTAAAAAAACTTAATGAAGGAAATTGTCAGATTAAAATAAAGATTTTTGTACAATGCTGATTAGAATTGAATAAAACTGCCTTTTAATAACAGAATTTGAATAAATTAGGTTTAAATGCTTTGTATCCAATCCACTTTATTTATATAGCACCTTTTAAAAAACAAGGTTACCAACGTGCTGTTACCAACGTGCTAATAAATATAATGTACAAGTAATACATAAAGATAGTAACACATAAACACAAAGAAAACATTGGGGAGGCAAACAAACAGCTAATGTTTGATGACGTCATGTCGTGAGGAGTCTCTCTGCGTGTTCCAACTAATGGCGCTTTTCCATTACCAGTACCAGCTCGACTCGCCTCGGGCTGTTTTTGGAAGTTATCGCTATAATAGCCTGTATAGGCACTGGGAAAGGTTCTTTTTAACATGTAAATATCAACACTCGTGTGCCTTTATTTGCTTTGATAGCCAAACCTACCAAGGAAACAGCATGATAATTACTGCACAATCAGGTCGGTGAGAAAGGCTCTGGATTTCTCATCGGCAGACATTGACCCAGCTAATTCTCGCCGGAAATGAAAACACAGTACCGTCGTGGTACAGCATGTGGAAAGCAAACAGAACAGCCTACTAACCTAACAAACGGGTACTGCCATCACGTGGACATGAAAAAACAAGCTGCTAACTGTAATGTTGTCTAATTTATAATTAAGAAACTTTATCAAGTGATATTTGTTGATAACTCACAAACTCGGTGGACACACGTTACAGCGAGTGTGGCGTTTTTCTTCTTGTGCTGCTGCTAATGTAGCCAGTAGAACAGTCCATGTAGGCTAAGCTCTGACCTAGCCTCTGCCGAACGTTCATAAAGGAGTTAAGAGCATACGGACATAAAATCCTTGTCTGCACAGCTGGTTGTGTGTCTTGAAGCTGTGTTAGTAAAAGAAATTGATAAAAAGTCCTCCGGTCAAGTTTGGAGTTTTTCAAACACCAATGGGATTGATAGGCTATGGCGATTTTACCACGTGAATGTATGTATTAAAAGACAGACACTTTGGGAGTGAGAGCAGGTTCCAATATTTCATTATTTTGGGGGTTGACCCTTTTGTTTACAGTTTGGTCAGCCATTGTGCCCTCGACTCCAGCTTCCTGTTAGCATTTGTAGCAGCACGTAAGTAAAGCTTCAAGTTTGTTTGTGTTCAGAAAACAAAAACAAGAGACTGCCGCCAGGTTGACATGCCCTTAAAGAGACCAAAATATGAAGAACAAATGTAGAAAGGTCACGTTTTCAGTAGCTCAGGATGCCAGTACCTAGCTTTGTGCTCTCTGACTTCTCTTCAACACACACCAGGTGAGTATCCCAATGAATTGTGTTCATATTGGACGGCTCTGCACCTCACAATATACGTTGAATGCCAAAGCAGAAAGTAGGGTGCCCTTGATGTAGCAAGGCAGAAAGTAAGGCTGCATTCAGACCGACTTCAGCCCTGCATGAAAAAAACGCAGCGCTCACGTTCATTTGAATGGAGTGAGTCCTGCGGCACAGTGGGGGTGCTAAAACGGGGTCATCAGACAAAGAAAGGTTGAACCTGGCTCAACTCAAGAAAGACAAATTTGTCTGTTTGTTTGCTCCTCAGCACTCTTCATTATTGCTGCCTTTTGTTCAAGGGGCTGTGCAGACACTCTGGATTGGCTCCAGCCCTAAAACTCACTGGCCCAATCTCCTGCATGATTGAATAGACTAAGTCTTATCTCCCCCCGGTCAATATCATATACCTGCCGGTGCTAAGCGATTGCCTTTCTCCCCATGTAGATGCTTGTCAAATTGAACGAGTGCCCGCGTTTATTGATTGGGTGATAACGGAGGTGGCAATTGAGCGATTGGTTGAATTTAGGTTGGTCTGGGTGATCCTGGGGGGGTCGACTGGGTCCCTGAGCAGCTCGGTATAATGTGTGTCCCTGTCAAAGTCTCTGTCTTTCATCAAGTGTTTGTGTGTCTCTGTGTGCATGCAAGGCCAAATACCTATACTGCAAGTTCGTGAATGCAGTCCATCAAATGTGCATTTGTTCTCGGGTCCATTTGTTTTCCATTATCACAGCTCATTCAGCGGCTGCAGCCTCTAATATGTGTGATCATATTGCGTCCGTATCATCTTATCCCCTCAGTAGCTACTCATATTGCAGTCTTCCTCTCATCTCTGCCTGACAGAGGTGCCTGCTGAGATGCCAGACAGTAATCATGGTGTGTTTTTGTATAGAATATTACAACATATCTAATGTGTCTCTGTAATCTTCACACCCTTTCCCAAAGATGTCTGGGAAGAGTAATACCAAGGAGTTATACTTTTTCCGAGAGTCTCTTTGCGGCATAGAGTGGTAACCGAAGCCATCAAGATCTTTTGAGCAAGATGCTCAAGGGATGATTCCAGGTTATTCAAACTGGGGTCCTATTTGCATATCATTTCTATCGGTTGGATTGTACTCACCAAAGTAATCGAAGAATATGGCAACCAGCCAGATGATCCAAACAGACTGTAAACAAGCCAAACAAGCATGTACCATAGGTCAAGGTTTAACCAGGAAGTGAGTCTGTAAACTGTGATGGATGTTTGCAACAGTTTGTGTAATACATTTGCTGTTCGCTTTTGGTTTCTCTTCCAAAGAAGGTAGCAGGGCCAAACCTAGACTTTTGGGGGCCCTAAGCGGGATTTGGTTTTAGGGGCCCCCCTCACTGTAGCGTGTTACCACTTCACATGGCGTCGAATCAACTTGTGCATTGTAAATATTAGTTTAAGCACACATAATGTACAAATAAGCATGTAAAGACTTAGGTGGGACCTATTAGCAGCAACACTACTTTAAATAGACTACAGTAAATACAGATCTGGCTCAAGTTTGATGCGTATTTTAGTGTAATGTTCTCATTGGAAAGGGCCGAAACTCACCTGTTTTCATGTGCAAGATGTCTGAATGTAGAGAGGATATGACATGATCAAAAAGATGTGATGCAAACTGTCGAAATAGCTTGTAAAGATACAAATAACAATTTGTTTTGGTTTTCGTTCTCGTCTTGTACATTTATTTTCATTAAAAACATATCATATCTAATACAACTGCAACATTTGAATTTTTTTAACCACAGAATCCCGGGCTTATTGTTTTGGCACTGTTTGTTGGCCAAAATGGCACAAAATGTTGTCAGTTTTTGTTTAGGATTTCATTATTGTATCATGTTAATTGAAAAAATCTTTTCTGGGGGCCCCAGAGACCCTAAGCCCTAAGCAGAATCAGAATCAGAATCAGAATCAGATCAGAATCAGAAATACTTTATTAATCCCCGAGGGGAAACTCTTTGTAACAGCAGCTCTATCACGTCAGTGCACACAAGAATGGAAGTACTAAGCAAGACAGAAGCAATAATATAATACACTATAATACAGGTAAGTACAAAGTGGGTATAAGTATAAATTTAAACTCCTTCCATCGCTTAGGGCCTCCTCTGGAAGTTCGGCTAACCTGTCCGATCGTTTCACAACTTGTGTGTCTTGGCTTTCCCAGATCTCCGCAGAGCCTGGAAACCCCAAAACAGATCACCGTGCTAGAATACTATGACGACTTGCTTATATAACAGAACCGCAACCGAAAAACAGATGTTGACGTTTTCATTAGATCCAGTCATATTGTAGACTCTGCAGGACACACAGGCAAAGGGTATTAAGGAACGGCTCACAGACGCTTTCTAGTGTTTCCCCCCCACTGATATATCCCAATTGTGTTATCTCAGTTAGTGAAGTATTGTACTGTGGGGACATTTTGTGTGCGCAGTGGTAAAAAACGAATTGTCTTACGATACTTTAGCACCAAATAACCAGCACAAACTGCTTGTGCATCTGTCTTCTAAGTTAATCTGATTATGTCTTAACTGGGGGAAAATTTAAACAAATCCCCATGGAAAGTCACCAAACAAAATTCTTGCCGTCACCTGTACCTCCTTGTAGCTCTCTCTCCCCAACCCTTACTTGCTATTCACAGCTGCTCTGTTGCCAACACTACAAGACTTTGGTCAAATTAATGTCCCAGGTGGGAAGGAATGAATGTAAAACAGGGCGAAGCTGAAAAAGGATGCATGATCAGCAAAACCCTCTTCTCCTAAATTAAGGTTAAAGAAACAGTGCAGAGGGCAGCCAAACAAGAGAAGTGGGCTTGTGCCCAACTTTGTCCAGGTCCAATCCTGTTCCCTATAGGAGGCGGGAAACAAAAATGATTCAGGGTTTGATTGGAGAGTATCTTCTTAAGCCTAAACATATGGATTATTTCTTAGTCAAGGCCAAGAATTGGGCCTGTGATCCCAACTGGTGTTTTTGCTACTGATTTATTCACATGACAGGATAAAGCACGAGTACAGATTTTGTGGTTATAATTACAGGTCTTTAATTTCCTCTTTGTGAAAACATGTCAGAATGATAAGAGCAAAAAAAGACAATTTAGTTCACCATTCTGCTGCTTACATCTATTACTGTAAGTCTCAGTGTACTCTGACAGACAGTATTTTTTCATAGAAATTCAAACAGTCTAATAATGTCCCTGCCATTACGGAGTCAAAATATTGGAGAACATTAACGGCCTGTCGGGAAACTACGATATCGGCATCACAGGATCTGTGCACATCGTCCTTTAATCACTATTCAAAAGTAGAAAACCAATAGCTCTTCTTCTGCTGCCCTATTATTCCTTGTTGCATGTCAATTTCCCTCTAAGTAGAAACACCCCACCTGGTTTTTGTCTGTGGAGATACAGGCAGATATTAAAATGTTTGTATCAGCAAGGGGAGGCTGTCTAAACAATAAAGTCTTGATTTTTCATTTCAGCAATGAGCACAACATCTTGTTTTCATTTAGTATTTCTACTTAAAAGGTGAAAGTGATTGATTTTCTGTCCCATGTCTGTACATTACTCTTGAAGCATTGAAACAATAACCCAGAATCAGTTTTGTGCTTCATAAACCCCCTTAAGGTTTTTTGTTTAATCCAGAGTCCTGTACCTGCTTTTGGCCTGCTCAAATATTACCAGAAAGAGAAAGACAGTGCAAAATAGCCTAAAATTGGCATGTAGAGTGAGGATGGCGTTAAAGAGATGGTAAGTAGGGGAGAGGGAGACAGACAGGGTAAGAAAGACAAAGCAATTGAATGAAAGATAGAAAGAAATAAAGAGAGAAAGGGATGGCATGAAAGAGAATGAGGAAGGGTGATTCAGAGACGAGAGACTCCTCCCAGGGTTAATAGAAAAGCTCCTTGTTTAAATGAGTGCACAGTGCCGGGGCAGCTACCTGAAAACGAGAAGAACCGGAAAAGAAAAGGAAAAGGGAGGTGAATCAATGTAACAAACAGGGTGACGGAAGGAGCCGTGAACTATTAATGAGAACCCATTTTGCCTGATGGGGGGAAAGACAGGATAGAAAGGTCAGTGAATTGCCAGGCTCGGGTGGTCTGCTGCAGAAACACGGCAGCACGCTGATGAGCGTTGCATGAGAGGGAACATTGACCAGAGTAGCCTGCGGGCACATCCAAACTAGCGCTGTGCAGAAATTATGGCTTTGAGTGCAGACAGAGACAGGCGGGGAGGGACGGAAGTGAGCAAGGACGTATGGGTCAATGCAGCAGCAGAGAGCAGACGCTTCTTGCTGTAGCCGGCCGCTTTATTCAGCGCAGTGATTGTCAGGTGAAGGTGCAGGGACGCTTCAAACCGCTGAGAAGGGAGCAATCTCCATCTTAATGTTGTCATGTGTAGCATTTTAAAACAGATGAATCGTCACATTTGACATATGATTACTTTAACGTGGCTCTAATCAGTGTTTTATACAATAACGACATGAAAACAATGCAACAATATGAAAGGGAGAATTATCACCTGAACATGCAGCTCCCCTTGGCTTTGCAAGGTTTTGCAGAGCGTTTCAGCTCATTGTTCAGCTGTCCGGCCTGCAACTTTACTGTTTGGTTCACTCTCACTGCTCTCATAAGCCCCTTTTACACTGGAAAAAAACACGCTTACACCCGCCAACATCTGGCTTTTGTGATGAGTGTGAAAGGGTACAATCGGCATTCACCCCCGGGTCATATGACTCCTGCAGCAGTCACAGGTATTTATTGGCTCTGGCTCCGATAGGCAGCGATGTAAACACGACACCCGGGGGGGGGACACTAATTTTCGCCCTTTTTCCGACACGACTCTTTCAACTGTTTCTATCTGCGGATGTCTATAAACGTCTCATCCATATGTTTACGTAGTATTTGCGTGCTAGGCTGACAGTCTGTCAGATGTGTCTTTATATCCACGCTGTGGATACTCTGTCAGAGCACGCAAACACCGTAAACAAACCTGTCACCGGCCCAGCAGGGTGTTGCTAAGCCACAGTCTATGGGCTACACAGCAACCACCCATGCTGCTTTCTAATGTTTACTAACCCTGTTTTCTGGCGCGGTCGTGACGTCAAAAACGTGACACATCAGAAAAAACTGAAAAAAAACAAAAAGGCAAACTCATCTACTGGCAATTTGAAAGGAGTCAGCTGAACACAGTTAAGCATTGAGACGCTCAGATTTTTCCCTCCTTCCGCAGTGAATACTTGATACTCAAAAATAGATTTTAAGTGGCCTGTTCCTTTATTGACGGTCTCCTGAGGGATGGACTTGTGTGTTTAAAGTAAATATAGGCCCACTAATGTGTCGATGCCCCATTACGACATACAGTATGTTTATGTCTTGGGGCGGCTGTGGCTTGGTGGTCCCGGCTTCCCCCATCCATGGGTCGAAGTATCCTTGAGCAAGATACTGAACCCCAAATTGCTCCCGAAGCTGCGCCTTCGGTGTGTGAGTGTGTGTGTGTGAATGATTAGTTTAATTTGTACTGACGGGCAGTCAGCTCCTGCCATCAGTGTATGAATGTGTGTGTCTGGGTAAATGTGATATGTAGTGTGAAAGCGCTTTGGATAGTCGGACAACTAGAAAGGCGCTATACAAGTACAGGCCATTTACATGTCTAAGTGACAAAGACCTTTATGAATGTAGGAGTTATGACTCTTGTCTGTCAGGAGCAAAGGAGGAAATAGCGCGTTATAGATCCACCTTCACTTCCGACAGTCGCTGCACTGAGTGACAGAATTAGAAGTATATATATTTTGTTTTAACCACTATTGTCTTATTTTTGCAGTTTTACATTCCACATTTACTACGTTTTACTACGTTTTCCGTGCAGTATTCCTTTAACCTGTCCTCTACAAGCCTCTGCACTGCATTTCATATGCCAGTTTTTGGTTAAAATCTGCTTTACAAATGTATGGATAAACCCGGAAAAACTGAGCAAACTGTTTGGGTTCCTACAGAAATAACTGCAGTTGGTGGTAGTAGAAGAGCAACCAAAAATATACCTGGTTGTATCTTTCTTCCATTCAGTAATGTGGAAAAGAAAACTGTATGACTGCAGTGAGAAGTATGCTACCTATTCCCTGTTAGCAGTTCAAGATCAAGTTGTCACAATTAATTGACAATAATAAACCGATAATTAACTATGTTTAAAGGAGCATCTTTGATTTTTTTCATAATCTAAAGGAATCTGACAAAAGTTCTTCTTTCATTTAAAAAGCACCTGTCTCTGGAGAGGACTGATAAAATATAACCATTTAGCACTTTTTCTGTACAAGACAGCAGCACTTGAGAAATCCTTCTCAATGTCACCCTTGAAAGAAACTTGCAACTCATAATGTCATGTAATTAAAATCTGAGAAGAAGAAACTGTAGGGATTCCCACCCGAGAGTGAGGTATCTCTTGGGTTTTGAAGGTGTCCCATATCCTCTGGCCATGCTACTTTATTCATTCAAATCCATACAGAAATCTTGTCAATTAGACATTTTTGTGACCGTGTAAGAAGTTTAATCTTTTGCCATTGCTCTGGTTCTTATGTTCACGGGAGGCAATTTAAAAGGGAGCTAATACCCCTGGGGTAAAGGCTCACATTTGAATAGATCCTCGAGATAAGATCAGGGAAGGATTGAAAGGATTATACGTTATTCATTATCCAAGCCTGTTTGTATTGATGGAAACAGAATAGAGAAAAGTGGTTAAAAGGGGACACCCGTTCCCTGTCAAGGGAAGGGAAGAAATGAGTGGCAGAACGCTGCCTCAGGTCCTTCTGAAAAATGAAATAATGTGATTGTGTCGTTGGCGGGGAGTTAAAGGACTTGCGCTGAATGGAAAATCCTGTTGTCGGGTGAAAGTGAAAAGGAAAGCTTTTAAAAACATATTATCCCTAACAATGGATCCACCCAGGGCAATGTGTGATACATGAGGAGGATTGCACAGACTTGAAAGATATCACGGCCTTTCTCTATGCGAGTGAAATGTAAAGGAACCACATTGCGATCCTCTCCTCCCAGTCCTCTCATATTCAATAAGCCCACTTCTGGCGAATGAGATGTGAAATTGCCTGCTATCGATATAAGGCCCCTTGGTAAAAGGCATTTTCAGATCTCTCCGAATTGGATTGTTCCACCATTCATTTCTGGTTCCTGAGTTAATGACCATTATGAATGCAGACGTAGCCAGGCAGTGACCATGACTCCAGGGGTGTTTAATAGGCCTGCAGGGAGCGCCAGGTAAGTAATCCAGAACTAGCCATGTGAAAGAAAGGACATCGTTTGATAATTTAGAAGGAGTTTTACAGGGAGGGAGGAGAGGAGTGGGCAGGGGGGCACTGAGCGAGAAAGAGGAGAAGTCATTGTTTTCAACTTTGCCAAGAGTGCAGTTTTTGGAATGAAACTTTTTGCTGTTTTTTAAAATATTAAATTAGTTTTTGTGTTTGGAGACTTTTTCATGGAAATAATAATAATAATGATAGGGAATATACATTTTTAGTCTGAATGGTTGGATCCTGGACTTTACTCGGCAAAACCTGAATTTGTATGACTCCCGGAACAAAATACAATCCAACACTGCACTTAACGGA
This sequence comes from Coreoperca whiteheadi, assembly GCA_011952105.1. Taxonomy (NCBI): domain Eukaryota; kingdom Metazoa; phylum Chordata; class Actinopteri; order Centrarchiformes; family Sinipercidae; genus Coreoperca; species Coreoperca whiteheadi. The sequence continues at coordinate 2,932,265 of CM022491.1, read as the reverse complement.
CTCAAAATCATTGAAATCCACGGGGTGTGGCTCACCAACAAAAGCCAATGAATTCCAATGCTTCAGTTCAGCAGGTAGACTAATGAGAGCTGTTAGTGTAAACGAAATGAAACAGCAGCAGGCAGCCTTGTCGGAGTTGTGGATTCATGTTTCCCAGCCTCTACACTGAACGCTTCACCACCTTAAGGTAAAAAGATACATCTGTTTACTGATGTGACAAGCTACTGTTTGTGAAGGTTTTGGTTAAGTTTAGGCACAAACACAACTTGTATGATTTGGGTTAAAATGACTGCGTTAAGGTTAGGGGGTACTTTGTCGTCATGGTTGCAATAATTAACATGTGATTAAGGTCAAGTCAAGAAAATGTTATTTATATTGCCCAATATCACAAATTACAATTTAAGGTTAACTTTAAGGTTAGGCAATGTTCGTGGTCATGCTTAAAACAACAACGTTGACTGTTGGTTAGAAACGGGAAACAGCTGTCTCCCGTGTTAAAGTCCAATGTTTTGTTGACCCATCCATCTACCCCGACCTCCCGCTCTATAATAACGTCAACTGACATCCGTCTTTGTTTATATCATCCTGTCATAATGACTACGGCCACTAGAGGGCTTTGTCACTTGAACGTAAACAGATGTTTTGGGGTGCTCGATAAAAACGACTGATGCTGTCCTGCTTTTGGATTTTTCAGGGATTCGGGTGCGAGTTCTGTATGATGTGTTCAATAAGTAAATGATCGATACTGTACACGTAGGAGAAGTTACAGGTACAACCTGCTGCACTCTCTCTGCAGTCAGACCGCTGTCATAGTAACGTGGTAGATGCTGGTATACAACGCTGGACTGATTAGTTGATCCAGAAAATGGACCAAGAAAATACTTCCAGTTGGGGGGGATCATGATACCTGAGTGGTTAAGACACATACCATATAACTGCAATATCAGTTACGGCTGGGGACATTTGGCAAACATTCATTGGTTGAAATTTCTCAAGTGTGAGAATTTGCTGCTTTTCTCCGTTTTATATCATTGTAAATTTAAAATCTTTGTGTTTTTGACTATAATGTCAGACAAAAGGACAAAAGCTCTCAGAGCTTGTTGCTGGGCCTTTTTCACTATTTAACATTCTATAAATGGATTGCTAAATCAATTAATTAAAAATAAATAAATAAATTGATAGATTGAAATTAACCAGGTAGTAACAGAAGCAAGGACAGACCTTTCCACTTCTTCTTACATCACACCAAAAAAAAAATCATCTTTCCATCTTCATCCAAGACGTCCAGTTTGGACAATATAATAAATTGACTTCTACTGCTTACTGAAATTCATTCAGGGCAATGGCTGTGCCTTTGATTATGATCCGCATTTATTGTAAATATTTCTATCTATAAGAGCTTGAAATGATGTAAAAAAACGTAGTTCCTTGCTTGCACTGTGTTTTCTCGCCGTCTTCGTTTTTTGAAAGCATTATCCTCTGCTGCCTGTTGAGATATCATTGTGCACTCAAACAAAATATATCACAGTCCTTACTAATTTTATAGCATTCAGACTTCTGTCCTGAAAGAAAATGTGCCCATGATTGTAGTCATTGCAAAGGATTCGTGCAAAAACCTGCAATCAGCAAGCGAAGAGCGCCGGGGAAACAGATAATGAATAAATTAAACTCTGGCAGGTGACAAACGAACAACTGCAGAAAAAACATCAGGGACCAAGATAAGAAAGAGTACGTTTATAAGATGAAATTAATGAAATGTTCATGTGCGTCGGGCTTAATATGGACAAAGACGGATAATAATTCATTCTGTCGCCTCGGGCTCGCCTCCGCATAAACAAGACAATAAAAAAGGAGGATATGAAAATGAAATTAGCCTCTTTCTTTGTTGACCATGAGCTTGAGATGAAAGCAGGCGGTTACACCAGCTCTTACATGCTTAAGAAATAAACAATCGCACAAGCACAACTTCCTTATTTAATTAAACTGGCGGGGAAAAGTCAATATTACCATGTTTGCAAATAATATTTAGGACTGACGCATATTGAAAAGCAATGAACAGTTCTTGCCTAGCTCTCTTGCACCTCCACTCTGCAGCACATTTCATTTTCACAAACCAACAAAACACTGTGTGCTTTCTTTTGCAATTTCATTACATCCCAGTTACGCTGTGATGTGTTCATTATGTCTGTTTATGTGAGAGGATGCGTCTGTTTACAGAACTCAAGTGGTTTTCTGTGCGTCCGTGTGCTGTTCAAGCCGGACACTGCAGTGGTCGACAAGCCGTATTTGAGTTCGAGTGAGTCAAATTCCTGCTGCAGGTGGTGGCATTTATCTGTCAGCGTGACCACACAGCTTGCTCTAGTATTCCATGCAGCTCGGCAGATTGATTCGACTCAGTCCTGCTCTGCTTTGGCAGATTCTCAAAGTGCATTGATTGGGACAAACAAATCCAGTTTTATGCATTGCTCAAAAGTTGATTCAGGTGCATCATTTAAATTCAACAGAGGGAGACTGCCATCTGGTCATATCTGCCAAGTTATATAATCACTTTTGTCTCTTAAGTTTTCAATCACTTTATGTGCCATAGTGCTGCTGGCATTTAGAAATGAGGAGGATAATATCACAGCTTGTTTGCTCCTTTTAGTGCTATATGGTGAATGTCCTGCATGACCTTAGTAAGGATCGTGAGTAATGGCACTTATGTAAACTGCTGTTATTAATGCACTTTACTTGAGATGCTGCCTAAATTAGCACTGCGAACTCAAGTTACACTGAGGAGGAAGAGGAGAGTTTTTGCAAACGTGGACTTTGACAGTCTCTCCAAAAACGACTGTCAGTCAGGCAACACCACAGTAAAGCAGTAAAGAATCCATGCCATCCAAAGTGTGTATAGGACAGAATACTGCCATTAAACAGTGTTTTCACAAAAGGTTCAGGCAACGTGAAGCCACAAACAGCCGACAGTGACAGATCATGTTGTCTACAGTCCTGCCTGCTTCCTAGTCTGTCTCTGTCTCTTTCCTAGTCCGTCTCAATTTTCAAGTTGAGGCTCCTCAGGGAGAACTCTGCTCACCTGGTCAGTTTGCTGCTATGTTGTGTGAGCTAATGCCACGATCACGTCATATGGGAGCTGTAATAGAGCTTTTTAAATGGTAGACATTTTGACGTCTCACAGCAGGAAAAGCACAGGTGTAACTAACATCATTAACAAAGTGTCCCAGTAAACCATGATGCAATTTGTGTGTTTGATCAATTTGTCAACCAAACTTAAGACCAAATTGGTGGGTGCCTCTGGGAGAGAGACTGGCTGATTGACTCCAGCCTAAATAGTTTAGCAGCTAATCAGACTAGGTGTGCAGATTTCTTCCCGAAGAGCCTTGACTCCTCCACCTTACAGGCTCCTACAAGGGAGGCTAAGGTCTCGTTCTCACTGCCAGCCCAAATCCATGTTTTGGCGTATCCAGATTGAGGTGAGAAAGTGTGGACAGCAAAAAAACCACATGAAATGTGATTTTTGCAAATCGAATCCAAGTCACATTTGGACTGAAGTGCGATTCCAATCAGATTTCTACAGATGTGTCTCTGTCCGGCCGCTCAAACAGGATTTTAAAGTGTCTTTTGCGTCACTCGCAATGCGACACGCAACAACGTCGTCAAATCCAGAGTGACGGAAATCCATGAGAGCGGCTGAGGAGAATCCATGCTGCTACTAGCAGAGTGGCATGGAGGGCAACTCAGAGAACAACAGTCCGTGGACAGATGCTGAAATAAATTGTCTGCTGACACTTTGGAGTTGAGGCTTCTGTAGATTTCTCATCCTTCAGCGTTGGAAAGTGAACTTAGTTACTAACACCTACGTCATAACCCATGCAGATAGGCTGATTGTGTCTGGACACGCAAATTCTGCTGTGCCTTCCCCCTCTGTCTCATGAAAACACTTAGCGGGAATTAAGCGGCTGAGAAAGATAATGGTGGATTGAGTCAAGACTGAAGGGAGGATGGATAGAAAAACAAAAAGCAAGGGACAGCACAAGGTGTCGAGGGGGAACAGGTTGAAAGAAGCCGCTATGGCCGGGAAGAAAAGGCAAAAAAAAAGAGCGAGGCTACAGAGAAGGGTAAACAGCAGAAGAAGTCATGGAGTGAGTGAGGTGAGGGAGAGAGGAGACAGCGATGGAAACAGAGACTGAGACTGATAAAGGACGTGAGAAAAGGAGATACCAAAAGAGGAATGAGAGGTGGGAAAGAAAGGTAGTGTGGAGACAGAAAGAAAAAAAAGTGTTAAAGTCTGGCAGAGAGTAAAATAAGAGCAGATCCATGTTAAACATACAGAGAGAGAGAGAGTGAGAGAGAGAGAGAGAGAGAGAGTTATTGGGGTCACCATCCCTCCCAGTTTGAGAAAACCATTAGCAGTGTCTGCTTCAGATTTCTGCCCATTCCTATTACCATCACAGCTGGATGCATTCAAGTGTGAGACCTGGCTCCCTCTGAGCAGACATTCTCTTCCTCTCCTACACTGTACTCGCTCACACTCTCACTCTCTCTCTCTCTCTCACATACAAACACACACACGGAGCATGTACTACCTAAAAAGGTAAAAAAATCCTCATGCTCACGTTTCTTTTGCAGGTATGTGTCACGCATACGGTAAGACACAACCCTCTCTTGAGCTTGCCCGGGAACCTTTCCTTCCCAGCCAGGTTCAACCCCAGGTTAGCTGCTGTCTCACCAGCGCTGCTCCCTCCATCCTGCTCCGTCAAGCACAACTTATTAAGAGCGATGACAGAACAACAAATAAAAGCATTTCAAAAAAAATAACAATTAGAGGGCAGGAGCAAAATTTTCCCTCAAAGCAGTGCTGTGTGTGTTCCGCGTAAGCAACTGTCTTATGAATGATTTGCGAGCGCTCAATTATTGACGAGGCTTCAGAGATCTGATGAGGTGCTCGGCGCCACTCGGTCGGGCTGGTGGGTTGGCTGACTTCCAGCACACAGATGGGACCTTTTGCATGTGCGAATACAGTAAACGCACAAATGTTCCCCCTTGGCGTGGCTGATGCACAACTAGATCATAGGTGGTATGGATGTGATGAAAGTGCGTGCGTGTGTGTGTAAACCAACCACTCTAGGGTCTAAAATATAGCTCAAGGCGAAGGGGTTGTATCATTCTACTAAATGTGATTAATTAAAGAAGTTCTTTGCATATGATTAGCATCAAGATGTGTGTGTTTGCACGGAGATCATTATAACCATCCTGCGCCTCAGCCGTTCTACATAAGGTTGTCTAATTGGTTGACATCATTACTTGTGGGTTTAAACTCTGTGCCCCATATATCTATAAAGTGTGCATTCTATTCATAAATAAAATAAGGTGTCTCTGTTCAATACGTTCGGGGGCTTTTATCATATTTGCGACTTTGATGTTTCCACTACCATTCTGAAGGGTCTTTATTATATCAATAGCTGTAACAAAAGCTCCAGCAGATTCCCCTCGGCTGTTTAAAGAGGTTTGAATGCTGGGTGAAACAAGGGAGGGAAAAGAAACAGAGAGGGAGAGAGAGGGGAAGATGAAAGAAATATGAGGAAGAAAGCAGTAGAAAGAGATGCTTTTTTCCCCCCACAACACATGATGGAGGGAGATGGCACAAGTGGAACGACAAGAGAGTGCAAGAAGAGAGGACGAGAAGTGGCAGGGACAGAGGGAGGAGGCCAGGAAAGCAACAAACACTGCGTCATTTTCTTCCCTTCACCCTCAACCTCCTCTCTTTCACACTTGACTGCATGTGCACCAACAAAGTGATGGCCCAATTTAAACTGTGTGAAGTGACTGTTTGACTTGAGGACTATTCAAAGCAGTTTGCAAATGCTTTAGCTCAAAAAAAAAAAAAAAATAAAAAAGATGGAAAGATGAAATGATAAAATAACAGCAGAGGACAGAAAGGCAACATTCAACTGGATTTGATCGTACATTAAACAACACAGGAGGAAGAAAAAAAGCTACAGTATGTCCCTAGTCGATACTACATGCTAATCCTCACACTGGAAAAATAACAACATTGAAAATCAATCCTTCAATCATAGGTATGATTAAAGTGAAAATGTGTTATTGCGTTTAGTTTGTTAACCAGGTTTATTTTGAAATAGGCTGAATTTGTATACAATCTCTAATATTTGATTGTGACAGGCTCTATTTTAGGTGGTGTTGTTGAGGTTGCTGAGGCGATGCAAGAGTCAAATGCCGTACATTCTGTAGTTTTAATAAAATATGAATGTAGTGTTTCCTGAAATCAAAAGTTCTCTCTATAATTCCTTCTGGCAATGCCAAAGCTACTTTAATCCTACTTTGTCAGTACATGATTAATACAATATGGCAAGCTTGTTTTGTTTTCATCACCACATTTGCCTGCAACATTAGGACAACCGACATTTTGTCAATGTCAGTGATCAAAATCTGATCACAGGTGTCTGAGACATTGCAGGTGACATGTAGATGAACAAAAATGTGACGTACTGGCCCCATTTGGAGAAATCAATGCACTGCGATGTACAAATTGCCAGTGTTGAGATGCATAGTTGCCCCAAAGTTTATCAAAGCTCTATCAGCAAAGTCTGAGCCACAGACGAATGAATGAAGCCCTAAAAGCTGACCTATTCTTTTTTCCCCCCCGATGTGGTGATGGGCTGGAGTTAGAAAAACAGAGACACAGACACTGACAGAGAGCGGAACATCAAGACAGAATAGACAAAGACAGAGAAAAGAGAGACAGCAATGGCAAGTGACTTTTCAATTTGATAAGGGAGGCTGCACAGAGGCAGAGAGAGAGAGAGAGAGACAGAGAAACAAAACAGAAAGCAAGAGAGTCGTTTCGGTTCTCCCGACGAGGACCCGGACGGGGCAGAGCTGCTCTGCTAGATTAGCCTGCGCTGGAGTTTTCACCACAGCGGGCCTGGAGAGAGCCAAGTTAAACTCGTCCCAGAGCCTGGCATCCTGCCCCCGAAAAATAAACCTCATAATGGAACTCTATCGGGCTCCAAGTGGGAACATTCATTTTCATTACCGCAGGTTTATCTGTCCCCACATGCTCTAACGCCGCAGTGCAGAGGTGTGCTCAGGTAGTGGATCAGAAGGGGGGAGGGGGGTGAAGAGAAAGGACAAAAATAAGAGTGAGAGAGGAGGCGGAGAAGTGGGAGGACAGGCAAGGGGCGATGGCTCATCTCTCAACAAGCATTTTCTCTGTTTTTCCTCTGTTAGAGCTGTTTTCAACTCCACATGTGATATTCATCTTAATCACAGGACGGGAAAGCACAATTCCATTTTTCAGGTCAGGCAGATGGTACCTTTGTTGAGGAGATTAATTACAAAGCTGCACAACATTAATAAAGGCAAACATTTGAAGGGGAAATTCAATTTGCCCTGAGTGCAGGGCTAGTGTAAATAGGTGAGTCAGGGCCAGAGAAGGCAGATAGCCTGTGGGTGGATCATAATTTATTCTCTCTGTAGCGCCTGTTGAGCCTGAAGCTGGCAGAGCAGAGCAGACAGGGAGACTAATGGGCATTCAACCACCTGGCAGCAAAACTGGGGATCACAGTACACACCGGGCCAAGACAGGCTGCAGAGAGCTGGCTTTTTCCCCGTCTTTTTGAGGTGTATTTTAATTTATTTATTTGTCTTTTTGCCTTCGAAGACACTTTTTGAAGTTTTCAGGACAGGTCTGCTGAACAAATACAATGTAGCAGATTGTGCGTACACGTATGAAATTTTAGAAACATTGCAGGGTTCTATTTAAATCACAATACATTTGTTTTTATCATTTGTACTTAATACACAACACGTGAAGTATTGTTGGTTGATATGCAAAGATTTATGAGACACTACAAGCAGATTAGGACAAAGCCAATGTGCTCAACGCACATTAAGAAGAAGTCTGCACATCAAAAAAGACAAGAAGCTTTAAAGTTCTTTTGCTATTTTTACTTTTAAAGCTCAGCGGATACAATAGATACTGTGAGCATAAAATTAAAAATAGCAAAGACGTTTGAAGCTTTTTATCTTTTGTGGTGTGTGGATCTTTTCAAGTTACACCGCAAACGCATGGTTTTATTTTGCAGGGGATGGAAGATCAGTGGTGGAGCTCTTTATCAAGCCAACAATTACAAATGAATAAAATGATATGCCATCAAAAAGTCATCCTTACTGCTGTCCTCGAGCCACAGATTTCAATCTGAAACACAGGCGACATCAGGAAGCAGAGCACGAGTGCTTGTCGCGGAGTCATGCCAGACAAATTGCCGTCAGCAGGACGGGTGGTAATTTTCCTGAAATCCGGAACATATCAGGGAAATGAAAGAAGAAGAGCAGCACCTGAGCAGCACCCTGGAGACACAGGGGGACTATCACTTCAAAGATGAGTGCTTTTAGGAAGATTCCCCATTCCCATCAGGCCATATGGATAGACAGAAGACGGGGCAACACAATCTGCACCTTTATTACCGGGTGGTTGAGAAAAGGGATATAAAGGCCAAAAAGTGAACGCAGAATAGAATCAGAAGGGCTTTTATTGCAGCAATATAACAGCACATTATGGCTGTGCTTGCACTTGCTTAAATGCAGTGGTGGAAGAAGTACTAAGATCTTTTACTTAAGTAAAGGCAGCAATACCACAGTGTAGAAATATTCTGTTATGAAATATACTTTAAGTAAAAGCACTGATTATGCAGAATAGGCCATTTCAGAATATTTTTGTATAATAGGGTATTTTTTTATGCAACAATGTGTAGATCACTTTAACGTTGCAGCTGGTAAAGTTGAGGCTAATTTGAATTAATTTATATATTGCTGGGTAGCTTGTGAATTTTAAAAAACATCATAATGCGTAATAATCATTATGTGTTGGTTATTTTATATTGTATAAGTGATCTGAATCTACAACGTAAATAGTTATTAAAGATATCTAATAAATGTAGTGGACTAAAAAGTGAATAGAAGTATAAAGAAGCAGAAAATGGCAATATCAGTCAGTCAGTCAGTCATTTTCTACCGCTTGTTCCCGTTGGGGGTTGCGGGTGACTGGAGCCTAGCCCAGTGAAAATGGCAATATTAATAAGAAAATGTACATTGTTACTCTCCACTACTGCCCAAATGCCTAAATCATTTCTGACTTTTTTGGGCTGTATACACTGTGCCAGCGTGCCAGAGGCTTTATGTTGCACTCACTAAGATGCTGAAAAGTCACATTAACAACCAAAACATCGGAAAGAGGTAGAGAATGAAATAGCAACGTTAGATGTGAACTGCTGAAACACACGCACATAAAAACAAAACAAAATACACACTGAGAAGTGTGAGGTGCAATCGTTATCTGCATCTTCACAACCTTTGCCGGCTTTACAGACGCTGTTTACCTCATTTCAAGGACGACAGCTCGAGATGAGTCACACGATCCAGTGCCCACCTCCAGACAAAAAGGACATACAGTTGAGGTTTGTACTGTAGTTTTTGTGTATTGCCACAATCTTATTCTGTAGGCAATGGCTAGCAAGCAGTTTCATGTGGGTAGTTTGGAGCAGAGACCCTTGGACAAAGACATTGATAGTACACAAATTCAAGATGGAGGAGTCTGGTCTCTTTTTCCCAGCCGGTCCTGAAACAAACATCAAATGTAGCTATCACTAGACCGCTAGATGACTTTCATACCCAAGTTCTTGGTGATAGAGATTTTATCACCTTGAATGAAAGGTCCTATGTGTCAGGCCCAGGGAGGAGAGGCTGCTTGTGAATGAAAAAGTCCGAGATTTGCGAGACAAAGCAGCCAGCAAGAAACTTTATCTGCCTAATAGAATGATTAATAACCAATCAACATCACTTCACATCAAAACCTGAACAGAAATGGTGAAACTGATTGGAAAGGGGGCCAAAGGCTTTTATGTATTTTATGATAGGAGTAGGTGCTCTCTGAGAGCACCCACCAAAGTTTCCTGGATTGAGTTGCTCAATATAATGACTGATGATTGCAGTTGTTGCAGGCAGAGACAGATGAAAGGACAATGTGATTAAATGAGTTTGCCTGTTGAATTTGTCTGAGTTTGACATTGATTGCTTCAAAGAATACTACCCAGATTGAAACCACAGTTCAATTTGAGTTGATTGGTGGCTTAGGCGGAAGGTGCATTTCCAGTGGTAGGCCTCTCTCCCTGTTGCCTTTGCGGTCATCAAAATAAAGAGATTGCAACTGCACCATGGAAACACATGGCAAATCATCTAGAAGATCCAATCAAATTAGTCTCCGAGAAAAGACACGCTTCAACAATATTTCAGTGATTGGACTGCATTACTTACAACAGTGTTTTTCAAGTCTCTGTAAATGTTAGAAAAATTGTTATTTTTTGTAAGTATTCATGTTCATGTTTCTTGTGTTGAAGGTTATAGTATTTTGAAAATTACTTAAGTGTAACACAGAGTCACTTTTGCTAGATTGACCATAACAATAGCTTTAAAAAGTCCTGAGAGAAAGAACGGAAACCTATTTACAGTATATCTTCACAAAAGATGACTGTGAATATGTACAGACTTACGAGACCATTACTGTTAGAGAGCAAATAAGCCACGAAACAAGTATCTCAATACAGGGGTGCCGCAGGGCTCGGTGCTTGGACCGCTACTCTTCCCCATCTACATCACATCCCTCGGCTCGGTCATTCAGAAACATGGCTTTTCCTATCACTGCTATGCGGATGACACACAGCTCCACTTGTCATTTCAACCTGACTATTCAACTGTCTCTGCTCGCATCTCAGCATCTCGCTTTGGACAATGGACCATCACCTGCAGCTGAACCTCGACAAAACGAAACTGCTTGTGATCCCTTGCCAACCCAAAGATTCACCTTAATTAAGCAAAAATACGTTTTATCCGATTACTTGATTAATCGATGGAATTTTCGGTAGAATACTAAAATATTCGATGGCTACGGCCCTATGTTAAAGTAATAAAAAACCCAAAAAATGGACTAACACAAAAAACATATACATGTCTGCTTTACATCTGCCAAATATATAGGTTTTTTAAAATAAATTGCACAAAAAGATGTTATTTTTGTTTAAAAGGGACCTGAGCCGTCAGAACAATAAATCTTTTAGTTTGAGGCTATGCCACCACAGTTAGTGTGGTCATGTGACTGCATCGCTACGTCTGATTGGTGAAACGGAGTCATGTGGTAGATGTACTGACGGTATCTCTCTGGCAAACATACAGCAGAGAACATGTAGAATAAAATTTTTTTAAAACGAGTGGAGTGTAGCCCAATGTAGCGGAGTGAGAGCAGCGTTTCTTCTTCACAAATCTACTCAAGTACAAGTAAAAAGTACGGTGCAGTAAAACTACTCTTACAAGTACATTGTTTTCAAAAAGTTACTCAAGTAAGTGTAAGGGAGTAAATGTAACTCGATACTACCCACCTCTGAAACTCTCACAGTCAGTAACACACTCTCTCTCTCTCTCCCTCCCTGTTTCTTTTGCATATCTTGCGATTAAGACACGTTTCCGATGTATTTAGTGTGAAATGCTCCCACACCTTGGATGACTTGGGTCGTACTGATTTCTCTGCCTCCGCCGCGCGTTTCAGAACAACGTTACGGGTCTCTGATGGTCTGTCCGCTACCTCTTTTATTTTTGCTTCACGCTCAGCTGCTTTTTTTATACTCAAACATCTCCGCGTCTTCAGTGGCGTAATAATCGCGCAACACTACGAATTGATAATGACATTCGTTGCCGACTCGTTTAATAATCACATTTTATCGATTTTGTCGATTCGTTGTTGCAGTTGTTATCCTACACACAGCCCATTTTTGTGAGAAACACGGAATATAAGAATAACTTTGTTTGTTTGCAATAAAACTGGGGACCTATAATTCCATGCAGTCACTAATTAGTGACATGTTATCACTTATAAAACTATATCTGTGGTGTGCTAATTGCATGCTAATAACAATGTGACTAGCATGCTGTTCTTCAGATGGCACTGAAAAATCAAAAATGCAGGTCATGCAATTCAAATCCTCTTAACAGTTTAATTTTTCACACTTCAGCCTGGAGTGTGTGTTTTAGTTTCTTCCCCTCACGTCTTTCAGCAGACAGCATCCTCTCATCCGCATTGATTAACTCGTCAGACTGGCCAGCTGTGTTTTGCCAGAGATAATGTTTTAATTAACGGACTTCAATATCTAATTAAGATTAGATGTAGATGCTTTATAGAGGTCATTTAAATGAAGGCAGACACGCCAGCAGGGGAAGGTCTGGGCTGATGATGGGATCAATATTCTGCTGTTGGGGAGTACCTGCCTGTGGTCCTGAGGTACTTTGAAGGGAACAGTTTATTGCCATGTTTTAGCAAAGCCTCTAAATTAGGTTGAATGAACACAATAGGTGGCTGTTTTAAGATAAGTTTAAAGGCATTTCTGCTCTGTTCTGCAGTTATAAAGACTGACCTGAATTCCTGGTGGTGCACAAATCATTATAAGGTCTCATCACCATGTGGGAAAAACAAGGATATTACCTTTGTTTCACTTTATTAGAATATACATCTTAGAGTACAGTGGCTGAGTGGATAGTGTTGTTGTGAGCACTACTCTTTTAAATTTATTTTATCATTTGTTTAATCCCCTTTTTCATTATGTGGAATGTAGATTTACAGGTAATGGGCCTAAACATATTTGATCTGAGGTTGCATCAGTGGAACGGCTATTTTTTTATATTACAATCTAAAGGAGGTTTGTTCCCTTGGAAGCACAAATTAACTCAGCAAATTCCATGGCAGTCTGGTTATTAAAATTTGAGATATTTTATGTGGAATGTTGAAATTTTGCCCCGACCATGTTGCAGCAGGAAAGTTCAATTAGTGTGCAAAATGGAAAAGCTTTAGCCTCTGGAGAGCGTCAATGTGCTCCGTAAACGTCATCAACAATCTACCCATTAAATGTAGGTCGTTTTTGCGTAGGAGAATGGGCACTTTGGCCTGAAAATGGTGCCAGAGGAAGGGTCAGGTGGTCACCAAAAACATCGGGATCCATCTTCTGGGGGTAATGAATGTTCGCATCATGATTCACATTAATCTAAGTAATAGTTTAAAGATGTGTTGCTCTGAAATAATTAGTTTGACATGTGGACAAACCAACCAACATCTCCATATGCTAGATTAATATCTGACTTTATAACACTTCCGTTTTTAATCATGTGCTACTGAATGATCCAACGATACTGTATGTACTAAAGATGTATATTTACATCTTTCTGTACCATCTGTACCTCAGAACAGAAATGGTACAACAGACAACATAGATCAATATCTACCATTATGCCACAACTGCTCAGTCACACCGTACATTTTAGAGACAACGAGACCTTTAATTTAAAATAGAAAAGGAAACTAAAGGACATATAAGAGAAAGCACACTGTGCATGTTGCTGTAGAAGCAGCATTTCTAGGACGCTAGGATGCTGATTACATTATGGCAGCATGTTAAACAGAGCGAGACCAAGTAAGATAAATGAAGATCATCATAAATGGTGTTCATGGTATTCCAATACCCGAACCTTTTTCCACCTTTCACCACAACAGGTTAAATCAATAGAAAGCCGGTCATCCAGTGCTCAATATTTAGTTTATATATCTCAGCACTCTCATGATATACTGGACTGAGACACTAATGGTATCTTGAAATAGATTAAAGGCCTGGTCAATTTTACCAAAAAGCACAACATCTAGTAAAATATTTTAAACTAGCTGTTCTAAATTAGAAAAACTCAAATAAAAGATGTCAGTTTGTTTAGTGCCCTCATTTGGTGTCATTGGGAGGTCTGTGAACAACATTTAATGGCCCTTGTGTTTTATAGTTTGCCTTCTCAGACAGCTCATCGTTAAACTATTCATAGTTCAGTGTATTCTGATCTGCCACCTCTATGGTTAAAGCTTATTCAAATTCAGGGAAACATCATGGTCAGGTTTTAAAGAGGAACGGTTGAACACCCTGAATTCCCCCACGAAGTTTTGCAGTGGAATAACAATGTCGCACTACTTCAGCCTTTGCTCGTGAGAGAGGACAGTCATTACTTGCGAGGCCACAAGAGGTCACTACTCAGGAAAACATACTGTAGGTAATTTAGGGCATTTGAATACACGACCAGTGGTGTCATTTAGGACAGCCTTGCTTTATAATTGTACGTTTTGCTGCCCTTCACACAATCACATCTGAACCCAAAATATGGTTTTGAACGACCTGGTTCATTAATTTCTGGGGCAACAGGACAAATGTATCTCGGAGATGACAGGGCAAAGGCCAGCATGTTCTGTTCTTTCAGCCTAATGAGTGGTCAGACCTCCACAAGGTGACTTTGATTCATCACCACAGGACTTCCTTTCACTTTTCTGTTCACTTTGCTTTCTCTGCCGTCACGTCCTCCACGCTTCCTCTGGACTGGCCAGCTGCAGTCGTACCCCAACACTCCAAGCTTTAAAGGCACGGCTCTAATTAAAGCCAATGTTTAAATACCTTCACTAATCCATAGACCATTGTAGTGTATTAAGACTCCCATCATTGATTAGACAGGCCGATTCAAAGAGCAGGGAAAGGCAAACTCATTAGAGGAGATTTGAAAGATTACTTCTCTTGATAGAGAGAGAGAACTTAACCCTGTTTGTTTACTTGAGTAAAAATATTATTTTCTCAATGGCTAATGAATAAAGTTAACTATACAGAGGGCAGATCATCAGACAAACGGGCATGCAGTGCACAGTCAGATTAGTGTCACCAGCTCCAAGAAATAACAGCTTTCAAATAAAGTGGCTGTAATTGATATTATTTCAAGGAAGTCTGTTGGTTGGTCCACCACTTTGGTCCGGACTGAAATTTCTCCACAACTGTTGGATGGATTTCTGTGACATTCATGTCAACCTCAGGATGAATTTTAAGAATTGGTGATTGCTTAACTTGCATGCAGCACAGTTTTAATCTTCCCAATACTAAATACCTGAAAAACAACACTTTGCGTCAAAGAAGACAATGATCCTATCAGTTGCATGTCACCCACACTCCATTGTACACGTCTTCAAATTGACTTGAGGAAAACTTATCCGACATGTAGAAATACTTTCTTTCTTTCTTTTTAAGTGATCAAAGATAATTAGACCTGATCTAATGAACTAGACTTGATTCAAAACAGACCCAAACAGAGAGAGAACACCAACACTGGCAAAAGCATGATACTCCACTAATAAATGAGCAGCGACGGTCAAAAAGAGCAGCAATACCTGTTATTTGTCCTGCTCTTTAGAGTTCACACTCTTTGTCTCAAAAAACAAGTGTTTTCTCCTGCAATGATTTTGATGTAGCCTACCATGTGATCAGAGGTGATACAGAATCCAATCAGATCCACTCAGGTATTAGAAATACTGACAATGGGACCCTACCTGATAATGCGAACCCAGTCTGACTCGGGTGAAGGGTCGGGTCCTTGTTACTAGCTGGAACCAAGTACCATTGCATTGAACAACTGGCATGCAATTCTCTATGTATATTGCATCTGTCCCTATTATATCAACATAAAACATTAACAAACAAACATATTTTTTCACTTACACTTTGTGACATTAAACCATGCAGATAGTTTTGGTTTTATTTGCTTAGATTTCTGCTTCCAATACAAGGGAGTGAATTTTGTTTTGGTGCTCAAAGCATAAAAAAAAAACATAAAAAACATTCAACCTGAACTTTTTCATGCCAAATAAAATGTCTGTAACTCAGAGATAGATTGATTACTAGATGCTTGATCTCTATAACTCCACTGAAGTCTTTTTTCAATTGAGTTCAAGTTCAAAATTTCAGAAGACCCTCCATGAGTCCTTAAAATGCGGAGAAATGAAGCAGGTGATGCTTTACCTTTCCAAAGGAAAGTGTTTGTCTGCCTGTGCTGTATGTTGAACACAAAGGTGGTTCTGAAATATTTGTCCACATCAAAACTGAAGGAACTCTTGTTATTATTTCTCAAATGACAGAAATAGTCCCAAAAGCTCTTATTCCCTTTCTCGGGAGCAAATTTCATTCAGCCAGCGGCAGAGGACATGGTTTTGGTAGATCCATCAGAGACCTACTTGGATGCAGCCTTTGGAAACAGAGAAAAAGAGAAACGATTGCCTCATGTAGAGAAAGAGAGGAAAAAAAACTGTTCCAGTCTCCTGTTCCTCTGTGTGGTCATTGATCTGCAGGCTCTGATTCAAGCTCCGTATTAAATCACCCCGGGGTCCGGAGCCAACCTGTTCTCCCTACCTCTTTGTTTAGACCAGCACCAAAGATAACAGAAAGCATTTTGAGCTGGGAATGCCATGGGGCACCAATCCCGCCTCTAGCTTTTTTATCTAATCCCTTCTTTCCTCTCACTTTTTCTGCACCCCTTTCTTCACCTCTGTCTGTTTCTCCTTTTCCCCTTAAATCTCTGTCTTCCTCCTGTACCACATTGTAAAGGAGTCTTTTGTACAGCCCTGATGAAAAGACTACTTTCAAACAAAGACTGCTCACATTGTGGAACAGGGACAACAAATAGGATCTTTTGTGGGCAGTCTGAAGGTGTTCTTTCATCACTGACAGACAGAGAGGGAGAAAAGAAAGGAAAAAGAGAGAAAGAAGGAGAGTTTGAGTCAGATTTATCCACCACAACACCTATAGCTTTCAAAGGAAAGTTGGATGTGTGTTCCTTGGAGCCTTTGTAGTTCAACATCAGAATTCATATGATGTGGGCTTAGGCTGGATCTATTACAATTGTACCACAGGGATTTTATACTAGACAGTATACTGTTTGCTTGGTAATTAGACGTAATTAAACTGCCATTTCGTTTCCGTTCATTCATTCAGCCTGACATTGCGTTCATGTTAGCTGATTAATGATGTGTCGGTCGCGAACACGTTTTTATGTTCATTCATTTTTCATGAATGTAGCTGGGTAGCTACGTAGCTAGCTATGTAGGAAGATTACATCCTCATTCTTAATCCCATCTATTAAGCTCTGATTGATCAAGTGATTCTCGAACCATGCAATTCAAAGGTCTGGGACCAGGCTAATAAACGCTTACCTACCATCCTGAGTGCTTGTCTGGCAAAAGTTACAATACATATTTAAAATATTAGCTCCAAAAGGCCTATTCCAGAAACAGTTGTGTTCCCTATCTGGAGAGGAAATTAATTCCTGAGAAAAAATAGTGGAAAGAAATCCAGCAAAATCAGTAATAACCCCTATAACCTTACTGTATACCTTCCTGCCTTTATCAGTGGATATACAAGCACTGAAGTGATGATGGGGTTTTTGCATGTGTGTGTGTGTGTGTGTGTGTGTGTTATTCATCACATCGTACTGACAAAAATCTGTTCCCCGTGTCACATTGTGGGGACTTACCTCTCATCATCAGTTTCCACAAATTTAGCATTTATTTTAGGGATGAGACTTGGTTTTAAAGTTTTAAGAATTATATTAGGGTGAGTCTGGTTAAGGTTTGGGGTGCAAAACAGAATGGTAGTATATCACCCATCAAAACAGTCACCTCAGTCATTTTTTGTAAAAACAGAACAACGTGACAAAATATGCCTCTTTTCCACCATCAATACCACTCAACCATCCTTCTGTCCCCTGCTTAGCTCTTCCTGGCTACCGTACCTTGACATCTTCTCTTGTCAGGTGATAGCATGTTTTCTCCTGTGGTCGTGTGGCTGTCACAACGGATGAGGAGAAAGCCATTGCTAAGGTTTAAAAATATCCGGACCTGTACAAGCCGGTTTCCTGGTGAGCCATAGCTGGTGACATTTGCTGTTCGGGTGAGAGATCAAGTGAAATATCACGAAAAGACTCCTGAATCCAGAGCAGCACTCCAGATTCCCTTACAGCTAATCCCTCATTTTAAGCTTTATATATTATGTTGTGCTGTCGTGTTGACATGCATTTATGGTTAAGGTTAGGTAAAGCTTCTAAAGAATGAAACCTTATGTGCCCACATGTTTATTAATAGAATTGTCTGCATGCTCATTTACTTCTAACTTCGTGAGAACCAATTTGAGATTTGGACTTTGAGAGAGGACAGCTTTGAAAAGTGAGGACATTTTGTTAAAACATGTTTGATGGTTAAGTTTAGAATTGATACGTGGGCGTTTGTGTGCATGTATATTACTGTATATGTGTAACTGTACCGTGTGTGTTTAAAGTGCACTCAAGCCTCCATCCAAAAGTTTAAATCTTCACTCCTGAGAAGCAGTGTGCCATAAATCTTGTCGACAGCTTTGTTCTTGATGATTGCAGCTTTTCTCAACCCTACCTTTTGTGAACCTGCTGCCGACCAGCAGCTCCCAGCTTGTCCAGGTCCTTTTCCACATGGGAAATTTCCCCAGAACATTTCCACAAGAGTTCAGTGTTATATGATTGACTGCAGGCACAACACATCCATACTTCTTTGAATATACAGTACTTGAGCAAGGAGAAGATGCTAATAAATGCTGGAGAGTATTTTTCTTTATGATGCATTTAGTTTAATCCCAAACAAGATGATGTGAAAGCAGCTTGTCATCCACTTTTGCCAGTGCTTACTGTTTGTTATTAAAAAGGTCTTAAATTGCAGCGCACTTCCCAGATGTTTCGATTAAAAAGTGTCTGTGAACGTGACACACATAAATTACTCCCTTTGCAGCAGAACATCATTTCTGAAAAAGACAAACACTCGGTATCCGGTGTTAACTGAGGTTATATCAGTCTTACTGTAAACAGATATCCACTGGTGACAGTAAAAATTTACATTTTGACTGGATTATCAATACAAACGCATTTTTAAGCCAAATAATAACGGAAGTTGTTACAAAAAAGTGTTAGAGAATTAAGGATTAAAGTTCAGCGCCCCTTGAAATGGAATATAAATCGAAATACCTGACTGTAACTATGTGGTTTTATCCAGCCATGGTATGGTTGTGCAGTATTGTCAGTAGTTGACCTGCAGTTGTCCATAGGCATAATTTTTTTATAATTTGGCCATCAATGCTTATCTAAATTAATCATCATTCATTTTCTGCATTCATTTGGTTGTTGGGTGATTTGGGGTTGTCTCTTTTCAATTTGTAGAGGGATACATTTTTTTGGTTCCTTCTTGTTATGGAATCCTTAACCACTATTTAAAAATACTGTGCTGATGGGGTCATATAATTAAAAAGCTAAAAATAAAACAAATGTATGATGAGTTCTGATGTTTGAAATATTACCATATTGGTCTAACCGGGGCAGGGGCGTTTCTAGGAGTTAAGCTAGGGGGCTAACCCCAGACCATCTGGGGCTGAGGACTGTGTCAGCGCTCTGATTTTTTTGGGTCGTCCCTACTGTTCTGCCTGGAACACTACTACCTAAATTTCATTTAATATTTGTACTAAATACTTTCCTTAAGACCTAGAGTCTGCTCTTGACTACATTTCTACTACTTACTTTTCCAATATAGTTTAAAACTATAAAACTTGTATTACTACACTTATCTAAAGACTACTTTCTAAACCTAACACATTATCTAGGCTATTCTGTAAATTACACACTACAGATAGTTTATTACAGTACTGGGGAACTGTTACCAAAGATGGCTCAGTTACCAATCAAAATTGCCTATGCTTATCTGTTGACAAACTGGCAGAAACATAATTGCTGACCCAGTGCACCACAGAACTGGTATTTACCATGGTGGTATTAGTAGTAGCCTGTCTATGGCATCCGCAGAATCAATAGTTTTAGGAGATGCCTCAAAATTCCCTTTAACAAACTTACCCCTTTAGAACCTCTGACTGACAAACGTTTTTGGTCCATTTTTTAAAACTTGTTTTACACTGCACAGTGTCCTTGAGTTTGTGACAGGCGCTTTCAAATACAAAGCTATTTCAAATGTATTATGATTATTGTAACACTCAAAGTATTATGAATAGGGCTCTTGTTGCTGAGCTGGTCTGTTTTCATGTCGAACACATTTTATTGGACCACACACACACGCGCACACACACACACACACACACACGGACAGTGTGAAGGGAGTTCTAAAGGAAGGAAACATTTTTACACCTATTTTATTTTAAACAAAAAATAAAACTGCAACGTTCCACCTTCTGAATTCAAGTTTCTCTCTTTCACCAAACTAAGACCAGCTTGATTGCCTCGTTAACTCATAGTAAGACACACTTCATTCAAACTCGACAGAAACAAAATAAAACTCACCAACCCTGTCTTGGTTAGTCTTTCCACTGTTCCAACAATCGCCAACTCTGGTTTGGTCGAAATAAATCCTTACATTTAATCACAGATTTAGATGTCAAAATATTCTGACTGTCCAGCTGTTTTTCCCGCTGCAGCCCCGAATGCCCATGCCTTTTGACGCCAAATGGATAGGGGCACTTTAAAGTTGTAGTCCCTAAGATTTCAGTCCTGGCTGGCGGATTTTGACATTGTAGGCAGGCATTTTCATTCCAGCAGAGTAATGGCAGAACTCAACAATATTGAAAAGTTATATTGGGCTATGAGAATTGTTCATTTTGAGAATGTGTTTATTTGGGATCACACCATGTTGTGTGTTTTCAATGTATCATATGATCTTCCTGATAGGCTCCAGACGATAGTTGTTTTTTTTTTTAAACCAACAGTTATTTTTTTCTGAAACCAAAGAACAGCGGGAGCTGCTGATGGCTGATAACACCATATCACCAAAACGGGCATGGAGCATACGAGTGAGGAGGTTTGTCTGTGTGCGCTTGTGTGTGTTTGAGAGATCATATGTTTATGTATGTGTGTCTGTGCGTGTCAGGCCAATGGAGCTTTGTGTTGACAATCAATGTGCTGGAGATGGTTAAGGTCACAGAATGCTGTGACCTGTAGAAACACGATGCCGGAGACAGTGGTCGTAAATTTCCCTCCATCACAGGGAAGCCGGAGCAGCTTGTTGCCTCGTACTGCTTCACTTTTCGAGGCTGGGGGCTCACGACACGGCAGGGCAGAGATAAGAACACGGTTATTATCCAGCTTCACCCTGTACACAAACCATTTTCACCTCTTACTTTTCTCCACTCTTTTCTCTTTATCCCTCTCTCTGCGTCTCTCAATCTGTCTTTGTGTCTGTCACCATGCTGCATTTCCAGACGAGCACTCACCAACACACAAACAATGCGCCGCTGCAACAAGGTGATCAAATAGCTTCTCTCTCCTAAACACACATGGTATTATGAACAGATGTTGTAATCCTGCGTGGGTGCACCTGCGTCTCGATCAGATCAGATCAGACTGACAGAAACAGACAAAATTAGCAACATGTGGAAGTTTTTATTTGAGTCATTGAACTTAACTTTCTAAGATACAAGATGAATATCTTCAAATTATTGTTATGGAAATACTTTATCAGCAGTGGAAGACTGGCAGCCAGTAAGATACTGTGGGGACAGTGAAAGACAAATGCTTGGAATAAGGAAATACGGGATAAAACAACATAGAACATAGCTATCACATCAACAGTTAACTGTATTTCAAATCAAACCAGGAATATTAAAATCTCTTGCATTTTCCTAGTGTAGCTAACATTGGAGAAACTAGCAAGAGGCAGATTTTGAAAGAATCTAACTGATACAACCCCACACAATTGCATCACCATTCATTAAAGCTGTAATGTTACAGTGTTGTTCAGTTCATGGATCTAATTAAGTTCATTTTAGTGCTAATTTGCACTGAGTTTCATTCATTTCACTACAAGACTAGGCCTGCAAACACACCGTTTATTGCATCATGAGGGTTTCTGTGGCTTTCAGAGGCTTTAAGTAAGTTGTAAACCAGGAAGTAAGTGTACTGTATATCACAGCAAAGCTACTTTCAGTAACCGGTGAGGGGAGCTCTAATGTTAAAAGCTACCAATTTGGTCACTGACACTGCTTATCTTGATGACTTGGTGTTAAATAATCCCATCCAAAGACTCAACTGAAGTTCAAACTTGATGAAACTCAGGACTGTGAAAGCAGAGGACGCTCTGAGGCTTCAGCTTCAGTTAGGTTTGTAACAGCAGGTAAAATATGTGGTCAGCTTGGGTTTTACAGCTTGGGTGATAATGATCATCCTACCCCCCCCACCCCCCACCCCCACCCGTCTCCAGCTGCCTGCCACACAGTTGTGGGCAGTCTGGTGGTGAAGAGCTAAATTGGCCCCATAGAGAGACAGTGAGTGAGAGTGAAAGAGATTGGATGGACAGCTTCAGCTTTACGTTCTTCAGAGGTCACTTGAGACAAAAAGTTGTTAAGATGCCCACCATAGCTGAGTGTCAGTTACATTGGCCCTTCACAGCGCTGGGGCAACAGTGAGGGACTGAAAAGGGGCCAAAAGAGGGAGAAGAGAAAAAGTGGCAGGAGCGACGGAGGGTATGAGAGGACAGAGCAAGTAAAGTGTGAGTGTGTTTGAGCCAAGAGGTGGAGATGAGCAGAAAGCGAGAAAAAAAAAAAAAAAACAGACAAGTGAGTATGTGTGAGAGAGAAAGTGAGAGATTGAGACAGCCTGATAAAACTGGAAAAATTAATGAGCGACTGAGGCAGAGTGAGTGTGTGACGAGTAGAAACAGAGGGAGAGAGAGGTAGAAAAGAGGGAAAGGAAAAGGTCAGTGTGTGGACTGTGTCCTCTGAAAAATTTATGATCGGTGTTAAGACTCATCCGTAGCATCATTCAGCCTCCAAAGGCTGTGTAGGTTGAAGGAATGCTGTGTCTGAACCCATGGTTCACAAAATCCTGTACTTTCTCTCCCTCTGCTCAGTCTTTAATCTAATGAGACGACTGCCAGACTTTCTCAGTGAGCATGGATGATGTTTAAAAAGACTAGAGACTCACGTTTGTATAGCAGGCCCTGCTTTTCTGTGGTAAGACAAAAACATTCCTAAGCAAATAAGGAGAATAGAGATCACATCCAACCCCGGAGACAGGTGCAGGACTAAAAACTTGGGAGCTTGGACATTTAAGTGTGTACAGCCTCTCCTTTTCCTTAAAAACAATACAAGAGATATTTTTCTTCCAGAAAATGTGAGACAGAATAATTCAAAAAATGACTGATATTACTGCCCCCCTACGTATATTTTGCCTCTAAAATATGTTGCTTTATCCAGAAACAAAAAAAATCAGACAAATGTCTTCAGGTTCTTAAAGAGGAATTCCACATATTTTACAAGACTCTTTGCAGAGGTTGGGGAGTACTATTGCATATGTGAAGATGTGTATAAAGCTTTTTGCGGCTACAGATGGAGCTGCATGCAATCTGATGAATTTCCTCAAGTCCTGTCACTTGAGGCAGCGTTACATGAGGACTATACTTTAGAAAGTAAAAGAATATTTGGGGGTGTGGAGTTAGAAAGAAGTGAGTTTACCAGCCCTCAGAAGGCCGCACCTCAACTCTGCTTGAGGTTAGCGGCTCAAGGCTACATTAGCCACTACTCTATAATCTCTGACCAAACCGTCAGTGGTCGAGTTGCATTGTGGGAAATGTAGGCACCAGGTATTGATCCATTAATATCTATTTTTGTATCTCTGGTTCAGCTGTATTGATTTTGATCTTTTTTTAAGCTGTCCATTGTGAGTCACATGCTGTTTTGGGGCACTTGCTGAATCGACCGATGCGCTCGTTCTTCTTGGGAGGACAGTCTCTTCCAGTCTGACCTCTGTTATACAGTCAATGACGTGTCTGAAGCGCTCCCCCATCTCCACCGGGGGCCCTGTAATTCCTCTCCCGCTTCTTCCCAAAGCCCACTATCAGCTCCTTAGTCCTGTTGACATTCACAGAGAGTACGTTCTCCAGGCGAGTCACTTCCTCTAGGTAGGCTTTCTCTTCGTTATCGGAGATCAGGCCATGACTGTGTCATCAGCAAACTTAGTGATGGTGGTGGAGTCACCACACAGTCTGGTGTGTACACGGAGTACAGCAAGGGGCTCAAGACACATCCTTGAAGGGGTTCCTGATGGCTAGGAGGGATGAGGTGTGGGTGCCCACTCGCACCTCCTGGGGTCTGCCCGTCAGGAAGTTGAAGATTCAGTTGCGCAGGGGGGAGTTGATTCTCAGGTCTTTAAGCTTTGACGAGTCTGGAGGGGATGATTGTGTTAGCTTCATACAGTTTTGGTCCACCCATGATGATTTTAATTGGTTTTGAAAGTTCAAACAAGGTTCACTTTTATCTATTTCACAAAAAGGTATTGGGTTTTGCCAGACCTTTTCCGGTGGCAGCACAGAGGAAATGTAGTGTTGGGTGGGTCAAAATTTGTCATTGGTTTGAAATGGTTACTGGAATTGCTGTAAAAACAAATTAGACCATGGTGGATTTTTCGCTTCCCAATTGCTTCCTATAACAAAGAAGACTTTATATAGAGTACTTTTGACTGCTTTTAGTATAAAAGGGGGAACATAGAAAGCATAAAAGTTTTGGCCTCAGTGTGGTGTAATGATTTAACTTCTGCAGTCTGTATTTATAAGGTTGACGCCACCCTCAATCTCACAGCTGCAGGCCTTCAATCATCATTCACTCAGTTACATGATTCATTAAGAGCAGAACAAAAATCTACTGAAAACTACAACATCAGACACGATGTCATTAATGTAGAACCAGAGACATTCTGCTTTTTCATCCAATGTAGTTTACCATCAAACTGCATTAAACAAAACATATGATATGATATATAACGCCAAATGGAAATAGACAGGCTAATAGGTAAACAACCTATTTGTATTCTGCAGTCAAACAAAACAAGATGTCTTATATTCTGCAGCAGAATCAGTGGAATTGCACCCTCCCAAAAAAGGCATATGGTAGGAGATCCCGGAGCAGGTGAATGCCATTAAATCTTCACAGAGAACCATGTGTAAAAGCTAAAAGAGAGCAGTTTTAATGTAAAACTATTTACTAAAAGCGTGTTGCACTCAACCAAAGGTACATCAAGGCTGCTGCTGGAGTCTCCCAAAGCAATTAACACCTTGCTACCATTAGTGGAGCGGAGTCTGTCTCTGGCTTTGTTCCAGACGGGAACAACATGTCCAGGACAGAAACCATTTACAGGGTCTGTTGTATTTTACTGAGTTATTTGAAAATCTCTGTGTCACTGGAGTCACACTTTAATTTGCGTTGATGCCGTATAGCTGTGGATTGTGTCTTTCCTGATATTTCATCTTCAGTGGAACAAAACAATAATTACGATTTAAAAGCAGTGGTCCGCTACAAAGGCTTCACTTTATGTAGAAAAGTGGTGGTGGACATTTTTTAAATGTCTTCATGTGTGATTTTAGGAAATGTAATGCGGAGGATCAGTATGAGGTCAGAGTAGATAATAACAGTGGGTCGGCAAAGAATTTGCCTAATGGAACATCAAAAAGGGCATAGCCTAGGCTACTACGGAGTCGACAATACGAAAATACTCAGCATTACACGCACAACGTCGTCCGCACAAGTAACAGTCACCCATCACATCCACAGCTGCAACACCATCTCAATCGAACAATGCCGATCTCACATCTACTGTAGAAAGCACCAGTGCATTTAAGTCAGCCCGGCGATAAAAATATCTAATCCAATAACACTGCCCTAAAATTTGCCAAAATGGAAACAACTGAAAGTAAAGAGAATAAATCAACCTTACCTTTAGATATTAAGTTAAACTACCTTGTTGTTGTGATGCTGCATACTTTAACGTTCGAGAAACAGAGTTCACAAGAGCTCATGAGTCAAGTTCAACCAATCATGACTCTTAAGGTTTAAATATCAATATGTAAGAACATGAATTAAACTGGAGCAGGGATTAGTTTATTGCCATTTATTTGTCCATTTTAATTTTAAAAACAAACTTAAATCATTGATTTGGCTTTGTATTAATTATTTTAACAAATGATGCTTTAAAAAAGTGATTTGGACAAAATCAGCCATTTCAAAAAGTGGTGGGGACATGTCCCCAGCGTAAATGACACCTATGGCCCGGTATTACTTTGAGCCAATGGGTTCATCTTGCCTGATGTTAATCTTGCCTTGACATTCTCTAAATGGCACGATGGATTGATTGTTTTTTGGTTGATATTTTGTAGGGTGTTTCTCCATTTTCCTGAGGATTTATAGGCATGATGGGACTTACTTTAAACTGTCCAGGAAGTGTTCAGTCAGCTGATGGATTCAGCAAGATTACCAAAACCTTTGGATACCTTTTTAAAAGGTCTAAGGTTTGCTTCATACTGAACATTAAGGGCTCGATGAGGGCGCTCAAGTAATATTTGAGATTGACAGATGGAGAAATGCATGAAGATGATAAAGACGAAAACAACCCATTCTGATGTAGAATTGCTTACAGCTAATTACGCAGGTAATAAAGTAGAAAGTCACAGTATTTAATGAAGGGCAGACAAGTACACAAGTAGATTTATTTAAGACTTTATCGTGAATTTGAGAAAACCCTACAACCCTTTAAATTTGACAATTTCTTGGAATGATAAGTCTGCTCTGGCAAAGCGTTTCAAACAAGCAGTGCAGAGTGTAAAGGATGAAAAGCATCTGCATACAACACAGCTCAATGTATCACTTGTTTCTAAACACTCTACATTTGAATTAGAGATAAAAATAGAGGAAAAACATTTTGCACCTTATTTTGACAGCTTTGGCCATCGTTCCTCTTATGATAACATGTTTCTCGAGTTTATTGTTGAGATCTGACACGACAACATTACTAAAATAGACCCTAGAATACAAAGCACAGTTTCACATCACGTTATTTGCAAGAATTCGAGCGCTGGACTGTTTGTGCAGTCTGTGATTATTCGCCCCAAACAGCCGACGTACCCACTATACGGACATTAGCCTGGAAGCTAGCTAGCAAAGTAAGCACCAACCGTGCAGGTGTGGAGTTCTCAGAGCTCCACCCAGATCTCAGCATTTACTCAGTGAGTGAAATTCTATTTTAGAATTTTAGCATTTCCTTTGACCAAAAAGAGGCTCAGAAGACATCCCTCGAAGAAGAATATTTACAGTACAGTAAAAACATACTCCGTGTTCACTGCAACTTAAAACACAGATCATGGTTTCAAGTAAAAAGCTTCTCTTTTATGGAGTAAAAAGTTTTAGATGTCTATAACTGGTGACAGTTTTCATGCCAGTAAACACTTTGGCAGGTTAGATGTCACCATTTTTCAGACAGCAGGTGTCTTATTTTGGAAAGGCAAATGCACTTCCCGACGCGTGTCGTGATTCACAAGCAGCATCCTCACTCTGGTGTCTGAAAACAAGGGGAGCCGTCGAGACAGGAAGCTTCACCTGCTGCCAGAGGGGACAGATTTCAGGCAACATTTCTGGCTGGTTGGATTTGTCCATACAGAAACTATAGATTTTCCTTCACATTGCTTAGGTTTGAATATATTGGTTTGCGGTCTTTACTCTGGAACCGTCTCTTCTTCTGCCCACGGGGATTTCATGGTGGAAATGTTGAGATGGCGCACTAATGCATGTTTCCATGGGCTACACGCCTCTGTTTGCGTGAAAAAAGAAAGCGTGCGTTGAGTGTCTCCATCTCTCTCCATATCAGTTCCTCTTCAACACATTTAGATGCACAAAAATGTTCATAAAGACTCAAATACGCACAACAACTCAGACAGATACACAGCCATGATGAACAAAGACAGACTCTTATTCTTTTCTCTGACACACAAACACACATTTAATACATAGACTCTCTCACACACAGACTTACAAGTTCACACAGAGGCAAAAACACTC
The DNA here is from genome assembly GCA_011952105.1 of Coreoperca whiteheadi. Classification (NCBI taxonomy): domain Eukaryota; kingdom Metazoa; phylum Chordata; class Actinopteri; order Centrarchiformes; family Sinipercidae; genus Coreoperca; species Coreoperca whiteheadi. The sequence continues at coordinate 2,904,471 of CM022491.1, read as the reverse complement.
AGCAGCACAAGGAAAGACATCTCTCGCCTCCTCTCTCACACACAGATACATGTTTTGTCTCCCAGAGAAGCACACAAATGCAGACGGAGCCAGAAATACATAGTGACACTTAAAGAACTAGAAAGCAGTCAGAGTTCATACACATCCACCAAGGCTGCACAAATCTCTAAATTTGTTTGATTAATAATAGGAAATGTTTAAAAGAGGTTAAACTGCAAGCAGATTCTGATCTGCCTAAAAATGCACATAGTGACAGACAATTTAAATCCTGTATGTGACTAATAGGTCTTTATACAAATATGATGTAGCGCCACCTATTGGGGAGATTGTGAAAAATGTGCATCTGTCATCTGAATTAAGCTGAAATTGCACAATGCATTCAAGAGTTATGGCACTTTATGTAAAATAGGCATGTCTACAAGAACTATTTTATGTACCAAATTTGGTGAAGAAAATTCAAACAGGCCATGCCAATGTGCTGATCGGGCAAGGGTGGGGAAAGTCGCCTAAATTAACTGCAGGAGACATACGGGGTTTGAAGGTATAGCATTGAATTCCTGTCAGCTGTTAAACGAAAAAAAGGCAGTAGGAAGAGCGGATGCTGTGGTGACACTGCTTTTTGAGGCAGAGTTGGACTTTTTTCTTTTTTAAATATCTAAATATAAGGAAGGGGAAAATTACATCATTAACCACTGTGAATGGAATCTATGCAACTATCCTTGTGGCTTAACATTATTTTTCAGGACAGAACTTTTTTTGAATTAGAATTCATGAAAAACTAAAGTTATGTTTACATTCAGTTTTACTCACCAAAATGCATTGTGTGTATCGTTGAGGTCTAATGAACATGATGAATACATTCCTCATAAAACACTTGCAAAGCCGACTTTTTTTAAAAGTTTGAATCCTGCATTGTTTTCCAGCCATGTTTACTAGCATGCAGGCTTCTTCCTTCCTGCCTGCCTTTGCATCGATGAATATCTTGGTCAGCCACAAGACAAACACAATGGGGAACCACTCCTTCAAACACTGCCCCATAGAAATACTAAAGGGCAATAACGCCACAGGTTACCTTTACGTACATAGTGGTTAGTCATCTCCATTGTTTACCATGCTGTTTGTCTGCAGTACATGCAGTAGTTTACTTGCCTATTCAGGTTGGCAAAAGCACCATGTGCCATTTTGTGTGTCAAATTAGGGTTTTTGAGCACAACCTGCAGCAATCAATGTGCTTTGGCAGAAAAAGGTTTGGCCTACAATGAATGGTGCAGGTTGAACAAAAGGAAATTTCATGGAAAAAATCATTTTGCTTCTACGTCTCATGGTTCGGGAGAAGTAGAAGCAAAATTATTACATTTTACAAATGGCCAATTGTTGGTGCTGTCCTCACCAAAAAGGAATCACTTGTTGTTTAGTCACATTTCAGTGAATTTTGGTCAAATGTTCTGCCATGTGCCAAACTACGTTATGTAGCTTCTGAGATATCTTACTAACTAGCAGACAAACAAGCTTACAGGACTGAAAACAAAATCTCTTTGGCAGATGTATCAAACAATACTTTTGTTCTCTCTGTCTAACTTCCACTGACGCACCCATGTATGTAGAAACACACACACACACACACACACACACACACACACACACACACACAGCCATATCAATCAAGCTGTTCCAGGAAGCCAGAGAGAGAGGAGATAGGCAATCCTGCTCTCAGATGCAGCTCTGCCAAAGAAAAGCTGTTGGCTGCTGCCAAGGTTGAGCGAGCATATTGCCTCGTAATGGAAAAAGAATGGAGAAGCAGACACTGCACATTGTCTGAAACTCTATCAAATGATTCCTCTGTTTCTCCCTGCACAGCAACGGTGACACAGTGTCTGATAATGGTGGGCTTGTGTGTACCTGTCTGTGTGTACCTGTCTGTGTGTACCTGTGTGTGAGACAGAGAGAGTTGTGTTCGTCATCAAGTGTGTGACAGAATTGATGTGTTCAATCATTTGGCATGCCTGCCTGTGTGTTTTTTGTGTTTGTGCGTGTGGTTTGACACCAAATAGTTGTCAGAGCAGCGGTTGATCACCGATCATTTTGGCAAACACACACACACACACACACACACACACACACACACACACACACAGCATAAGAACACTGACAATGCCTGTATAGCACCTATCTTCCCACAGCTGCACTCACATCTCTTCCTGGAGACAAAAATAAACATTCATCTTTCAGAGAGGGTGAAATGAACCGTATATTGCAACATTTCACACAAAATTACTTTTTCATCATCACAAATAATCTGTCTGAATGGGTTTATGTATAAAATATCCATTTCAATAACATTTTGTGGATGAAAAATGAAAACAGAGTTGTAGATGTCATGAATGAAAGAACTCACTGCACATCACTGGGAGTTGAGGAGCATCTTAAGTGGGATTTTATTAGTTTATTTATTAGGTTATCTCCTGTGGAACGGTTTGATGAAAAGTGCGTATTTTTTAGCGGTGTCCTGGTAGAGGTACTCACTCTAGACAGCCAAGTACAATTTACAGATTTCTACTGACTGCTCCACGGGAACAGCTGGAGGTTAAGTGTTTTTCCCAAGGGCAGTCAGGCTGGTTGGGCTTGAAAAAAAAAGAGCTCTTCCTGGAAGACTGAGAGCACTGCTTCAGTTTCCCAAATCCAGGTTTTCCCACCCAGACATGTGTAACTGCATTTAAATATGGATACGGGAGTACAGATGCACCAACAGGAAGAGACTGTAGAAATAGTAGTTGTGGAGGTGGGCATGGTTAGCAGTCAGCTGCAGAGGGGGAGGTGGGGGAGTGGCTCAGGTGAGCAGTTCCACAGAGAGCTAATTGACTCAGCTGTGTTTGTTTGTTTGAGTTTATTCATTCCCCATACCACCTCAAGCGTTCCAATAATACAGTCGGGGGTACAAAAAAGGTAGAGTGAATGGGTCCCCCAAGGAAGCTAAAATAAGCTTATAGAAGGGGGCCCATAGTTTATAAGAAGTGGCGATATACACAGTTTCCACTTTTAACCAGATAATGAGGATTAAAGGTACACAAAAATTCGCACCAATACATACAAAAACATTACATACAATCATACACATACATCCCAGTAGTCCATGCAAACAATTTTAGATTAAATATAAGTTAATATGAAGTGATTTTTTAATTGTCTTTTGAAGTTGGAGAAAGAGGACAACGCCTTAAGGCCATCATCAATCCCGTTCCAAACCTGCGGTCCCCTACAGGCAACACTCATACTAGAGCGCACATGTCGGCGACGTTTTCCTGATATAAGAGGCTTATTTCTGGTAGGTTAGGTATTTATGCTGGGGGTTGGAGACGGGAACAAGACTACACAATCTGAGGTTCAGCCTGTTAACAATTTGAAACATAAGACAGGGATTACAATATTGATTAAGCTCAGTTAGTCTTAATAGCTCAAAGCGGTGGAATAAAGGTTGAGTGGGTGGATTTATCTCTGACCAAGACAAAGCCCGTATGACTTTCTTTTGCAATGATACAAGTTTTTTAAGATGACTTTTGAAGGTGTTGCACCATATTACATTACAGTAATTAAGGCATGGTTCAAAAAGAGTTTTATACAAAATGAGAAGGGCAGATAGAGGAAGAAAATGTCTGTTCTTATAAAACAAGCCAACATAATTTGACAGTTTGTTTACAAGATGGTCAATATAACATTTAAAGTTGAGAGAGTCGTCAATGAGGATCTCCAGGAATTTAGCATGCTAAACTCTTTTTATCTCCTGCCCATTCATTCGAATTTTAATTAGGCACTGATCAATATTTTTCAATTTTATGCTCTCCCTTTATGTGCAGTAGCCTGCTGGACCCAAGACACGGACAACATCAGACTGCCGAGAGAGGCGAGGAACTTGCTATGAGAAGAAGAGACACCTCGACCAGCGCAACAAGCCGGGCAAACCAGAGGCGCAGCTCGACTGTATTGATTGGAGAAGGTCTGTCTATCAAGCCAAGGAACCCACGGTAGCAAGTCTTGCTACAGTTGTTCTCTATTTCATTGCAGAAATGCATTAGTATACCGTCACAAACTGGCTCAATTTCTGCACTGAGGACAGGAAACACATTGCCATATTGTTTAGAATACAAAAAAATAACAGAGAAATGACAGACTAAATGATAGCAGACAATTAGGGAGCTACCACATTACAGTATCAACAGCAAAAAGCAGATTTTGCGGATATGTTGCCACTCAAGACTTATTTGTCCAACAGTTGCATGCTCATTAGCAGAAATAATTCTACTGTATTTGTTTTAATGATGTTTACACTAGCCTCCATCTTACATAATTATTTTCCTGCATAATAATGAAGCAAAAAGCGAGCATAATTAAATCTGATTAAGTGCAAATGACTTTACAGTAATTATGCTTTGTCCATCAACCATGTGTGATGTAGCAGACGGCACAGATCAATATCATCAGCAATTACAGGTCAAACACAGGAGTGACTGGCAATGTGTTGACAATGTTTGATGCAAATTCATTCATCCAATTTCTAAAGCACTGGGTGAGAGAAACAGTACTCTTGACAGGTCACAGCCCATAAGCCATCATAGCAAAACATCAATCATTAAGTCGGTTTTACTCTTGTGTCAACATCCTGAGCAAGGTTTACTTTCCTTAACGACGTGCACGTCCTTTCAAACTGTGTCTATCGAGTTTCAACTCATCTTTGTAATGGAAAATCAATACTTTTGTCCTGGAAGGTATTTCGGACAGCCACACACAATTTCAATCATTCTCCATGATTTATTACGGTCACATTCCAATCTGTATCTAGCACAGTTTTATCTTGGTTACGACATCCAGGTTAGGGTCGCTAACCTGTAACCAATGGATTCAAGTGTTAAATGCTGATCGAAAAGCAAAGACAGAAAAGAGCCAGTGACAAACACAGACCATGTAGGAAAGTCTATGTCAACACTAGATGTGTATTACAGCTCTTATTCTCCTGTACTTTAATTAGGTTTAAGTTTTACTGCTGTAAAGGCTTGCCTCAAAATTTTTTAATCTGTATGTAGGCTATCTATAAATATTTTAATTCTAATATTTAAAATTAATTTCATAATTTCTTATAGGAGAAGCAGTTCAATTTTAAATAGCCCCGGGATAAAAAAATCTATCTGTATTTTTCTGGGGGTGTTTTCCAATATTTTCAAATTGTTTCTTGTATATAAAGGGCTACAGCTGCCTCAGTGTATGAATGGTGTAATATGCCTTTCCCTTTGTGTGTGTGTGTGTGTGTGTACGTATGTGATTCCACATCTGTTTTTAATGTCTTGTCCTTTCATTTAGCAGCAACCTTAGTTGTGAAAAATAGTTCAGAAGCAGAGCGGGAAAAGAAAAGACTGATCTTTCACTGTGCAAACATGTCAATCATTTTCAACTGGCTTCAAGCTCACTGTAAACAAACAAAACAGGGATTCCGTTTAAATTCTTTCCAGTTTTACACACCATCAAACTGCTCGCTTACCTTTGTCATTGACGTCTGGTAACCCGTTGAGCCCTTTTATCGGCTGCTGACAGGTGCTACACTATTAGTATCCTCTCATCCCATCTCATTAACACTCTCGTCACTGTGTGTGTGTGTGTGTGTGTGCGAGTGTGAGTGAGAGAGAGTGTGTGTGTGGGTGTGTGTGGGTGTACTGATGTCGGTGTCGGAAAAACGTTGAGATGTGGGTGTCAGTGTCACAGAAATGGTGCGAGTGTGTGTACGTTTGGAGACCGCCACACAAGTGTATGTGTGTATGCCTGACAGAGAGGGGGAAAAAAAACACATTAAGCTGATGCTGTCATCTCCTTTCTCAACTTTCTTCTTCTGCCAATAAACAATACCCACCTGTGCCAGTCGCCATCACTCAAGTCTGTCCCTTCATCTCAGCACAGAGAGAGACAGAGGAAGAGAACAACACACACACACAAACACACACACACACACACACACACAGATAGGGCTCAAACATGCCATGACATTTAATCAGGGAAGATTTTCAACACAATTTTCAATTCTTAAATGTCAACACTACTGCACTTGTCTGCACCTGTTAGGTTTTGTCCTACATGTATTGTGTCAATCCTGTATTGTTTAACTATCTCGTAATGTGCCAGCACCAATTAACCAGGACAGATTCCTTGTGCATCCGTTGCACCAGGCAGAACAAGAGCAGCCTTCTCCCTCAGATCAGCACACCAACAGAGTAGTAGTAGAAATGCCATATTCAAAGCCTTGAAAACAGAATGACCATGTAACAGAGGGATACTAAGACAAGAAAACAGGACCTACAATTTAAAATATGAAGAATTTCTTTTAGAAATGTGTCTATTTTTGGACATGGCTTCAATCCATGTTAGGGAATGAAATAGCTCTGCCTTGCTCACTAAGTACAGCCGAGGATGTCATTAGTTTTGCAGGAATTGCATCATAAAGCAAATTACTCGACAAATAGAAATGTTGGCACGAAGATGGCGCTACATGAAAAGTCAAGCTATGTCTGCCCCAAATGCAGTGGCAATCCATCCAATAGTTGTTGAGATATTTCAGTCTGGACCAAAGTGGGGACAGACACCTCTAGCAGGGGTAAAAATGTGCTGCAAGAACCGCACTTTCAAATCCACCACAGAGGGCAGATTCAGATCAATGATTTACAATGACCAGTGAATTATTTTCAGAGAATGTTGCAGCAGTGTGAAGTGGCCCATCAGATCGCTGCAGTATTATTCTATAAATACACACTAGAATGGTGCATTCCCCGTTTATGTATATATGCACCCTGGCTTCCTCTTTTTAAGACTTTCTAAATCCCTTCTAAATCCTTGCCTTTTGAGGGTGTTTGTGTCTTTAATTTGTTGTTTTATAATTGCTATAAGGAAGAATAAGAACTCTCTTTACCTGCATCATCCATTTTCTTCGTTGCAAGATTTTATAAAAGGCACTACGCTTCTAGCTGTACATTGTCAAGACGGAAGTAACGTGAAGCAGAAATAGCAACATTTAAGTGTCTTCTACTGAGGTGGTCACCAGTGTCAAGTTTTATGTGAACAGGCCTTAAGGTGCACACATTTTTGAACGCGACTGGAGGCATGAGCACAAGGGTTCTAAATCAATAAGAACCATAAATCACAGCAGGAGAAAATAATGACATGACGGAGATCATCAACAGGAGTCTCAATCTCCACCAAGACTCAAATGATGAGGCTTTATGTTGAACACGAGTGAAATTAGGCAAAAAGTAAATAGGGGGAATTAAATCAAGTGTGCAGCTACCCAAATAATTATATCACACATCTTTCTGAGATTAAAATGTATCGCTTTAGAGAAACCTTTTTTTGTGTGCAATTGCATAAACAAATATTTTCAGGCGGAGAAAATTGCCTGCTCATGTTTTGTGTTGTTTATCCTTCATGGTTTATTTCACTAATCCACAACAAGCCTGCCATATAGTTTGCTACCGAAGACTTCTTTACAGTTTTATGGCTTTCCTGCAGACTGTGTGAAATAATTCTCATTATGATAGAATATTAAGAGCATTTTTGTTTTATATTCGTCATGGCCATTAAAGTTTTTAGGGTATTGTTTTCCTGTACTGTTCTCCTAATCTATCGCCTGCCTTTTTAGAATATCTCCGCAGGGCACTGTAGACAATCTTTAATCTGATTTTGGACTCACTGTTCTTATACACAATAAAAAAAATAGATGCTTATTAGATGCTTTGGCTCTTGTTTATGGCTGTTTGGCTTCCTCCTTTTCAAGGATGCCAATAACTCTGGAGGACACAGTACGACTTGACTCGCCTCTCTGTGATTCAGTGCTCACCGTCCAGTTGGGTGGCGGTCTTTTGTCGATGAGAAGCTCAGGTTGTGCCAGCCTCTTCCCCCAGGGGCCAGGCCTGAATGGAGAAGTGAATGGTGGTGCAGGTGAGACACTGAGAGGAGAAGAAAGGTTAATTGGTTTTGTTGACCATCTGTCTACGAAGGAGGAGGCAGGCGGAGACGGCACACCTCAGGTTGAACAGTAAGAATTAGGATTTACAGGCACTGATTGGCAGCGAGCAGTGTGGCCACCTGTCCTATTAATAGAGCAAGTTCATCTCTCAGAATAATTCGTTCTTCCCTTCCAATGCCTCTGTCCTTTCTTTGTATGCCCTTCTGCTTTATTGTGCTGGCTGAGTTTTTCAAACATCTATTTCTCCGGCTCTTTGCTACCTCATTCAGCTTGACTGTCTGACAAAGTATCTTTCTGTCTTGCTCTCCCTCCATCTCCCTCTGTGCCCTACGCGCTCAACAAGGTGAATGAGCCATAGATATCCAGCTGAGAGAAAAGGAGACGTAGCTGAGCGACGCATTCAGGCAGTCTAAAGGCATGGCTGGGGCTGATTCCCCTGGGGGGCCAGCTGTAGGGGCAGAGTAGCCACTCAAAGACAGAGAAAAAGAAAAGTAGACACAGCCATCACCTACTGTAACCACCTATGACTCTTTCATGTGCAAGCTGGGACATGAACAAGTCACTTCAGTTTGATAAACTCTGGTTATTTCTGTCAAGCAAATTGATATAACATACCTTAAGGGCAGCAAATTCAATGTCATGAACAGAATGCAAATTAGAGAGCACAGGGCTGAAGCGTTTAGCTTACTGAAGTATGGTTGGGAATAAAAACCTGTTTGTTGGAATCCTGATAAAAACTGGATTACCGCTTAGTTGCCTTTAAGGGTGTAACTAAGCGCCTGCTGTGCACCTGACAGTGTGAAGCAGGTGTGTGAATAGTAAGACAAATGCAAGTCTAGTTCATCCAGAGAGGAGACAGAGCATGTGGGCACACTGCTTGTCAAAAACTGAAACCTTTGACCCTTGACTTTCTGTTGTGTCTTTTGATGTTCTCTTCCCTTTTGAGGTCAGTGTGATGTGGAGTAACATTTGTAGGGTGCTGGGCTTTGCCCTCTGTCTTAAAACAGGTGGTGCGCTTTGAAACCCAGATTAGATAGCTATGAATTCACACTTTTATCTTGTTTACACCTGCTTGCTGCCACTGCACCCCAACATGTTATATTAATTAATTGAGTATAATGATATGGCCTATTTTAAATATCTTTTATGAATTAAAAACCTGTTGATTTTATCCATTCCACAGACACTTTCCCGCTACAGTTGTTCCAGACTCTAAAAGCCTTCTCCACAGAACTGGAAGAGAAACACTAAAGGGAAAACTCTTCTTGATGGGAGCCCAGACAGTTTATGAAACACTTATCTCATCTTAATACTCATCTCACCACAGGAACCAAAGCTGTGAAATTATCACCTACAAGCTTAATATTCATGTATTTCAGCAAAGGGGAGCCAGTCTTCATGACAAGAGTGCTCAGCTGTCGGTAATTATAATTAGTAACACCATAATATAAAAAAGCTGAGACATGGACCCAACTGAGCCCGACTCATCCTGCGAACCCTATGCCAAAACATTTTCAATTCAGTTCAGCTCTAGAGTTATGCTCCAATTTCCGAAAATGTTTTTAAAATTTACAAAAAAGTTGTTATCCTTTACTAAGTTTTTATTTTTTTTAAATTAGCCTAAAAATGAACAGATCAAATTGTCCAATTCATGCTGTTGTGTTGTCATAATCCAATTAATATTGTCACAGTAGTCTGTTAGTTGAAATAAGCTGAAATAATCAATATTTCATTAATAACAATGGGTCAAATAACTGTGTAATGTGAAAGGGGTCAAACCCACAGAGCAACATCACCCAACTCTGCAGTTCCCCTCAGCTCTGCAGAGCGTTTTAGCTTCTTTCGGCTTACTGTTTTGATTCTTCAGGCCCTCAACGTTACTGCTCAGGTTCAGTCTCACCCCTCTAATACCACTCTAATAAAATGACTGTAAGCTACCTGCCCTGCACTAAATGGTAGACAAACAAAGTATTGTGAAGCATTTAGAAGCTAAAGAGTTGGAGGAGACAAAAACAGACCTAAAAAGGAAGACTTACATTCCTCAGATGGATATAAACAGAAAAATTGCTAATGTTGCTCTGCCTGCTAGGTGTGTATGTAAATAGGTAACGGTTTGTGAACATGTTCATCATTACAGCTTTGTACACTGATAACATGTCAAAGTAGCCTGTTCCAAGTGGCTAAAAAAGTCAATTTATACTGCTTTAAGAAGGGCTTCTCAAAATCTGAACCACAGAGGTGGACAACACTTTCTTGTAGCCCCTAACTGTACCAACTTTAGAATTGTGGCCCTCAACAGCCATGCATTCTCTTATCCAGCTGCATGAAAGATAATGTCTCAACGGTAATATGTTATCTAACATAACTTTTAGGAGGAATTCCATTATTCATTTGAGCCTGTACTCGCCTGCTGCTGCAACCCTCTCAGTGAAAACGTCAAACATAATTTACTATGCATTTGTACATGGTCAATGTTAAATGATTAACCTGCTGGTGGAAAGTCTTTGATTTAAAGTTCCAAAGGGGAAAAAGGGGTCTGGAGTGCAATGATTGATTTGTGCACACAGACATTTCAACACTACTGTGTCTTCATCAGAGTAAAATGTTTAGTGCAGTGTTATTTTTGTAAGAGGCTGCTGGTTTACCGGCGTTTTGGTGACGTGGCGTCATTGCGTCATAGCGTTTAGTATCGAGTGGTCTCGTGGTTAGTTTCCGGGTCACGGGAGGCATGTCCTGCTGAATTCAATCACTGAAATCAGACGGGTATTTAAGTGTGTATAATCACCGCGGCAGCAGTCGCGGCAGCCCTCATCTCGTGAAGACCGAAGAGAGTAAAGACCATCGACTCTACCGGCACGTGACTCCACCGAGCAGGGACTCAACAACAGGGCACTTGTCTATGGCACTTTCTTGGACTAATTGTTTGCACTTTTTTTTTGGGATCCCTTATTGCTATTAATTTTGTGTTGCATTTTTCTTTCTGCTCTTATACAATAAGTTTTCAAATTCCTACTGTCATTACAACATCTTCTGTTTCATGCCAAAGGCAACACAATGTTCATAATCTGCACATTGCACCACTGTCCACAACTGCCCTTTCTACTTTCCCAAAAGGCTTGTGGAACTGCCAGTCTGCTAAACTAAGCTGACTTTATTACGGCTTTTGTTAATCATTCTGGTCTTTCAATTGTAGCATTTACAGAAACGTGGATCAAACCTGAGGATTCCGCCACTCCTGCAGCCCTCTCCCATAATCACACTTTCTCCCACAGTTCTTGCATCGCAAGAAGAGGTGGTGGAACCGGCCTGCTTATCCCTAATGACTGGAAGTTCAAAAAGCGAACATCCTGGTGTGACAAAAGCTCCTTCGAGTTTCATGCTGTTATTATAACCCACCTTGTTAAGAGTCACTTTGTAGTCATCTATCGCCCCCCAGGTCAGCTTGGACATTTCTTGGAGGAGTTGGATGTGCTCCTTTCATCCATCCCTGAAGATGGCCCTCCTCTGGTGGTACTTGAGACTTCAACATCCACCTTGGAAAGCCACAGGCTGCGGACTTCAACAACCTGGCTCCATCATTTGGCCTCGACCGGGTTTCCACACCAGCAACCCACAAGTCTGGTAATCAACTAGATCTTATCTACACATGGTACTGCTCCACTCATCACTCTCAGGTCCGATCATTTTTCGGTCACTCTCGACCTAACTTCTCCAGACGCTGCAAGTGTTCTACCGCTGGTCACTTTCCGATACAACCTGCGTACGTTCGCTCCCTCCCACTTTTCCTCTGCTGTCTCCTTGGCGCTCTCTCCCTCTGAGGAGCTCTCTCTCTCGAATATCGACAGCGCCACTAACATTCTGTTTTCCACACCCACATCCTGCTTGGACAACTTCTGCCCTCTCACATCTAGACCAGCCCATACATCCTCGTGTGCCCCCTGGTTATTTCATGTTCTACGTGAGCATAGCGCCAGCATCCGGTCAGCTGAGAGAAAATGGCGTAAGTCAAAAGATCCCGCTGACCTCTTTACCAATCTCTCCTCTCTAATTTCTCAGCTGATGTCACTTCTGCAAAAATGGACTACTACCGCTCAAAGATCAACAACTCACCTGACTCGCGCACTGCCTTTAAAACCTAAAACAACTTCCTGGGCCGCAACCAATCTGGTTTCAAGAGCGGCCATTCAACGGAGACTGCGCTGCTCTTAGTTGTCAAAGCCCTGAGACTGGCAAAGGCAACATCCAAGTCATCTGTACTTATCTTACTGGATCTGTCTGCTGCCTTTGACACAGTTAATCACCAGATCCTCCTGTCCTCTCTCAGTGCTAAGGGTGTCTCTGGAATCACATTACAATGGTTCAAATCGAACCTCTCGGGTAGGTCGTTCAGAGTATCCTGGAGAGACGAGGTCTCTGAGTCCCAACATCTCAATATGGGGGTGCTGCAGGGCTCGGTGCTTGGACCGCTACTCTTCTCCATCTACATGACATCCCTCGGCTCGGTCATTCAGAAGCATGGGTTTTCCTATCAGTGCTATGCGGATGACACACAGCTCCACTTGTCATTTCAACCTGACGATTCAACTGTCTCTGCTCGCATCTCGGCATGCCTGGGTGACATCTTGCTTTGGACGAAGGACCATCACCTGCAGCTGAACCTCGACAAAACGGAACTGCTTGTGATCCTGGCCAACCCAACGATTCACCACGACCTCGCCATTCAACTAGGCTCATTGACCATTACGCTGTCTAGCACGGCCATAAATCTGGGGGTGGCAATTGATGATCAGGTAAACTTCAAAAGCCATATCGCCAGCACCACCCGGTCCTGTAGATTCAATCCTCAACATCAGAAAAATCAGGCCTTTCCTATCTGAGCAGTCTACACAAGTCCTAGTCCAGGCTCTTGTCTTCAGCCAAACTGGACAATTGCAACCCGCTACTGGCCGGACTCCCTGCTTGTACAACCAAACCTCTGCAGATGATCCAGAACGCGGCGGCAAGAGTGGTCTTCAATGAACCGAAGAGAGCGCATTTAACTCCTCTCTTCATTAGGTTACAGTGGCTCCCTGTTGCCGCTCGCATCAAGTTCAAAGCGATGTTTTTGGCCTACAAGACCACCACTGGTTCTGCACCATCTTATCCTCGTTCGCTAATACAGACCTATGTTCCTGTCAGATCCCTGCGCTCTGCAAACGAACAACGTCTGGTGGTACCATGCTCTGGATCCGTTCAACATTGGTGGAATGATCTGCCTGCTCCTACAAGATCAGCAGATTCTGTAGCCACCTTTAAAAAGCACCTGAAAGCCCATCTCTTCCGTCAACACCTAAATGACAATCACTAACTTCTTCTTTCTTTCTTTCTATCTCTTTTCATAAAGAAAGAACAAAAAAACAAAAACCTATCCTTAGCTTTGTATACTATGCTGGGCTTTAACAGACTAGTTTCTGATGCCCTTATGCTTTTTGTTACCTTGTGTTGTAATAATTGCTTCCATTGTCTTCCTCATATGTAAGTCGCTTTGGATAAAAGCATCTGCTAAATGACTAAATGTAATGTAATCTAAAATGGTGAACGGCATGAGGCAAACACATCTGTAGTCAACTTAGAAGAGGTGTACAGTTGTCAGTGGATAAGTGGTTGAACAGGATTTCTAATCTATTGGATAATTGATCCAGGGGTGAGAGTTTCCATAGCCAATGTCCAAATGCCACACTCCATGCACTATATTGACATCAGAAACATCAGAAACGATGTATCCTAAATTTACAAAGTACAAGTAGTGCATTTATCAAGTGTAATAAATCAGAGGAAACATGACAAGATTCTGATCTTCATTTAAGTCAAAAGGCTTGGATATGTCTCTCTGGAGAGCAGTAAGTTGATAATGTCATCATCTCTAGGAGAGGGTGAAATTTGTTCTATTCCCCAGAACTTGAATGACACTGCAGAGCCACGGTTGTGCATAACATTGAGCAATAGCATAATCCATGTTCTGTGTGCATCTTGCAGTTTTGTGTTCAGATATGCTTTAAAGCGGTTTTAGTTTGTCCAACAGGTCAATTCATGTAGACAACAACCTGCTGCAGTTTATAAATGATTTTATGGTGTATTTTATACCAGTACATGGATTTGTGTCTGACGAATAAGAACATTGTCCACAGTGGCCACAGCAGAAAAGGCCTGTAGATTGAGTGTTAGATGAACCAGACTGTCTCGCAGATAGCGAGAACGTTTAAACGTGATAAAGGGAGGCACTGAAATGATTATTTAGAGATGGATCACTTTTTAATTAAGTATAATACTTTTGACCCTGAATATTCAGTCCTTGAACTGAGAAGCACCTTATTCAGCTGCATAATGCTGGAAGATGTGAGGAAAACCCTGTTTCAACTAGACTGACAGTATTTGTCACTCTTGCTATTTAAAATAACATTTATATAAATACTGCAGAAAACAATTGTGGTCTTTTTGCAAATGTACAGATGTAAATGGAGATTTTACATGTGTCTTATATTACTTTAAATTTAAAATTAATAATTTTGGAGACTACATTGCTACTTACTGTGTTGAAAGAAATTATGTTATCTGTTAACAAAATTGCTGTGGAGGAGCCAATAGATGCTCTCGGATAAACACTTTATCTGTATCGTTTGTTGAGAATACAAATCAATAATGCATTACGCATTTCAGACACTTTAGAAACCGCCACAGGGAACATTCTGCAGTTATAAACTGTCACGGGTGACATACACTTTTAATATCGCCCATCTTCTGAATTACAGAATGTTGTTGGACAAACTGCACGGCTTAATTTTCTGCAAATATCTAGCCTTGTACTGCTCTCTGCCAGAGTGGGAAAACATTTAGCAGGTACATTTTAGCATAATTAACACGGTTTGAACAGAAGCTTGTTATACTTGTTCCTATCCTGAATCTGTAAAAACGTCAGCAGTGCCTCTGAGCATGGTCTCCCTTCAGGTAGGTACCAGGACATGTTGAAATATCTAGAATATTAAAAAAGAATATAATGAGGAGTATGCTCCATATTACTTTTGCAATGGAATTTTCTTGAATGGTCTTCTGACAATAAGACAAGAACTGACTGTGAAATTGAAATTCCTGGCAGAATAATTTAACCCATGCATCACATCTGATATAACTAGTTAACTGTTTCCAGCTAAAGTAGGTTAGTAAGTTAATTAGACTAATGAGATCCAAGACAGACTCAAGATAATGATAGCTAAATCTACATTATTAATCTAAATTTTCAGCATTATTTTGGTCTTCAACCTTACAAAGAATGCTATGAAAAATATAAAACTTATTTGGCTATTTAAGAGGATGACTGATATCAGCGGTGCTCACTTTGAAAAAAGTCTGAGATGTAGATGAAAAGTGATTCAGTGACATCGAGGATGTTCTTATAAAAAGGTAAACAGGGATGTACTGTATGAATACTCTGCACCACGACTTTGCCTGCAACAGAACGCAGGTTTAAAGGCATTTATAATGAGTTGCATTTATGTAAAACATATTCACACTTCTAATTAGCAGCTAGGAGGGTCAAAGAGTCAGTGCAATGCATTTAGTGTACAGCAGCCTGAAGGCATAAACAACGAAAGGTGACAAATGTCTTTTCATTTTTAGAGCATCAGGATTTCATTTTTAGCGCTTGGTAATCAACAAATGACAAAGGAGACAAATGGATTAAAGAGAGAAACAACGTGAGAGAGAGAGCGTAGGGGTAGTAAAAAGGAATCAGCCATCAAGAAGTCCATTAATGAATGGTCAGGGATAGTGGATGTTTTACCTTAGAAACTGGGAGAGGCCCTGTTATCTTGAGATAAAAAATGAATGTTTCTGAAGATATTGGATTTTTTTCTGATGATCACGGTTTGATTATGTCAAAATGATAAGGTAAACATTCTCAGAACACAACTAAAGGTGACGATGAGACATGATCGCTCTGCGACTTATGTCTTTCCATCAGATTTCATTGACCAGACAAACAAAAAAGTGGGACAGAAAACATAACCTCCTTGGGAGGGGTATAGATATAGAATATAGTTTGGTATCCTGACAATTAAATAATGTAGTCATAACCTTCTTTAAAAAAAAAAAATTAGCTGCCAGAGAAGAAAAATTAAGATGAGAAAGACAAGCAGAAAGAAAGTCCACAGAAGAAACTTAGTGACATCAGTCTCTCTAAAATGACCTAAGTCAGTTTATTTGAATCATCAGGAAGAGCAAAGCTGCATTAGATAGATAAAAAGTAAAGCCATAAAGAGGTCTGGTTGACTGAAAAGAACCAGCTGAAAAGAAAAGATGAAAACGCCAGCTATGAGGTCTGACGTTCCGGGGGTGGGGTGGGGTAGGTGGCAATCGTTTATAATGTTATACCATCCAGTCATTTCACAAAAACAAACGGACCTTTTTAATAGCAGAAATTTTGACATGGCTAAGCAGGAAAGGCACAGGTGTAATCAATAACAATGATGGCTGTATCCCATTTAGGTGAGCCGGTTCTGGGGTTGGTATTATACATGCTGGCTCACCAGAGACACTTCCTGGGACTAGAAACACAGCCATCTTTAATTTCACGAGCTCCACCTGTGCTTCTTCTGCTGTGAAAAAGGCCTAGCGAACATCTGGTGTCTATCAGCTGTGTGGCATCAGAGGCTAAAGAGTCTACAAGAGTCAGACCTGTTCCCCCATGTGTCATGTTAGCGCTGACCCTCCAATATCTTCCTACACACACCATGTCTACCCTGCCTTAGAAATTATGTTCACATACAACTAATTTGCAAATATGTTTTTAGAGAAACATAATGCCACCAGAATTAAGTTGTTAGGGATGCGCAATGTTGGTCTGTCATTTCGTCAGTCCACCACTTCGGTCCAAACTGAAATATCTCAACCACTATTGGATGGATTGCCATGACGTTTTGTCCAGACATTCATTTTCCCCAGAGGATGAAACCCAATGACTTTGATCCCCCGACTTTTCCTCTAGCGCCACCATGAGGTTGACATTTGTCGTGATCATCATCACCTAGTGGGTGGATTGCCATATCATTGACAGTCATGTCACCCACAGGATGAAATGTTATCACTATGTGGATTCCTGTGATCCCCTGACTTTTCATCTAGCGCCATCATCAGGTCAGATTTTAAGTATGTGCAATACTTTGGTTTATGACCAAAAACCTGCAAAACTAATCACATCATCAGTGTGTTGTTTAAGATTAAGGAAAGATCGTGGTCTTGGTTATGAAATATCAGAAAGTCAAAACTGAGACAGAATGAGTTTGCATTATTAATATTGAACCGAAACCACGATCTTTCCATAACCTTAACCAAAGTGTTTTTGTCGCCTCCACCTAACCACCTACAAGACTCCGGATATAAACCCAGTCTCTAAGTATCAAAGTCCTGAAGAAGTAGCACTATCCTTGCCACTGAATGTAATCCAGGCAGCAATTGCTTTTGTTTCAAAATGTGTTCGGCAAAACAAATTAGTGGTAAATAAATGTATTTCAGTCAGGAATACTTTCGTCATAGCTTAACCATTTATCGCCACAAATGGAAATACATTTATGTTTGCCGTTGAAGGCTCCGCCTTCAAATGCTCCCTGGATGAGCCAAGCAGCAAGCTAAGCCAAACAGGGAGCGCGATGCGAAACCCCCTGGGTATACAAGAGTGAGCTTAAGAAAGTCATAATACTGTTTACCTTTGAGCCGTGTTAGGACTCTAAGCTATAAAGGTGGAGGCTGAGGTGGTGGTACCAAAGCTTTGCCGGCAGCAGCAGTGAGTGAGGCAGCATGGTGTAGCACAAATCCGAGAGGAAGGAGTCATGTTAAATGGACCGCCTTGTTGTGAGGTGGAGCTGTGACTGATGTGTCACTGATAGCGACAAGGATCGAACCAGCTTATTACAGCAGGGGCGTATGACTTCCGTGTCCTGCGTGAACTAACGCGAAGCTTCATTAGTAATACATAGTATATGTGTAATTTCTGGGCGACAGGGCTGCCCTAATCTACCAAACTAAGAGACTTACTCCAAATTTCCCGTAAGGTCATCCTCAATATAAATCAGTATGGACATTTATATGGAAATGTTTTGGAAGTTTACTTTAAACAAGTAAAAGTTTTAATAAAGTTCTTTACTTTGAATTTGTTTATTGTTTCAGATTTCACAATAAAATAATACCTACTTTGTTCAAGAACACTCCCAGACAGCTTAACAGAAATAGCACTGACTTTCAATGTGTCAGCTATTGTTTCTTAGCTGTTCTTGACACTTGCCAAAGTTGGCTTTTGAAGTAAAAGTAAAACTACGCATGCACATTTCTCACATAATATATGACATAATTCTATTAAAAGAGATATGAAGAGAATAATTTGGCAATTAAGGACTGGAAAGCTGTCAAACTTGAAACACTTGCACCCCCCACCCACACACAGTTTATACTCATGACCACTGACAAGATATATCTTTTTATACAGTATCTGACTTTTTTTTTTTTTGCAATCAGATGAAAAGGAAATCTTGGCAGCACCGATGATTAAATTTTGATAATCCCAACTAAATATCAGAGAGCAGTGAGCATTTGATTTAAATGCCACATCCAACACTGGCCAGTGACTCTGGGGATTTAAACACTCCTTATCAAATATAAATAATAGTATGCTGCCATTATGATTTAGATGGATGTGCCTATTAAACAGTATCTTAATGAAGCGTCTTTTTCTATTCTCCAAAGGTTCAGCAATAAAGTAAAATGAAGATCCATTTCTTTTCATTTATTACGGTAAATTATTCATGCAATTTCTCCCTCTTCCTTCTTCAAGAACCAAATGAGCTTTCAGAGGATTATTAAGATAGTGAGAAGTCTGTATTGCGTCTGGGTCAGATTCACCCCCGGGACCATTCAGACTGAAGAGTGTTTACGGTGTTTTTTTATTAAGATTGTGTCACAGTTTGCCTCTCAGTCCCTTCCCGCAGCCAGACTCTCATCCCCAGCCCTCTGCAGCATTCTCGCTCTCTGTCCTTGTCTCTAGCGCCAACTCCCCAGACCTGCCATCCTCAAGCTGTCCACCAGATGCCCTCAGACTTTCCCTCCTGTCCCCATCACCTGACTGCCCCACCCATCTACATACCTGCTCCCACTCCTCTCATCAGCCCTTTAGTTACCTGGCCTAATTCGCCCACTCCTCACCATTTACACCCCTTCACTTCCTTTGTTCCTTGCCAAAAAGTTCGTTTCCGTGTGCCCCAGGAACTACTTTTCAAGGAACTAAAAAGTTCCTTCAGCCCATTGTTGTGTGCAGTTCCACCACTGTCTAAAGACCCGCAAAGATCAGTCAAATTACACCCATCACACAGCTGAACAACTCAACAGATGACCTGAAATTCAGCATAAGGATCTTTGCTTATTTTAATCTATGCACTCTCAGCTGTTTTAAATACTGAGTATGACGGTGTATAATGGTGAAATTGAGAGCCACTACTTCCTCGAAGCGTTGTAAATATTAGAAATCGTAACAAGCATAAGCATTAAGTGTTTTCTTACGTATGTAGTATATACTTGTTTTCCGATACAAGACAAAAAGCCACTGTAAACATATTTGGTTCCACAACTATTTATTTATCTGCAGAAATATCAATGTGAAAAATACAGCGTTTGTGTGCTTCAGCAGGAGCCATGGACGAGGGCTGCTGGTCCGGGAGTAAACACACTCGTCTCTGCAGCCTGCGGTGGAAACGCAGCTATGGTCTTACTTTCGAGCCTTATTCTATTCATCTGAGAACCTTTATCCTGTTACTCGCAACCCAGTACCTGAACCTGTTTATTCCTGCCTGGCCTGCCTGTTTGACCTTTTTGCCTGATTATTGGGTTTTAAGATTCTTGCCTGCTCCTTTTGGATTTGTTTGCCTGTGTTGGACTCGTTCTCTAGGTTTGACCCATGCCTGCCTCGCCATCCCGTAAGCCTTTGTACCCGATTTTGTGTAATAAATCATTGAACTGCATCAGCTCTACCTCAAGAGTCTGGATTTGGGTCCTATGCCCCATGTTCCTGCTTCCCGTTTGCACAAACCGTGACAGATTGTTGTTCACCGGTTTACATCAGGCTTCCCAGTGATGACTCCTCTCTGGATAAGGTTTGGTTAAGTTTAAGCAACTAACACTACTGGCTTGAGGTGAGGCAAAGACTGAGGTCGTGTGTTAGATGAACGGATTTGTTATTCCATTAAAACAAGCAGTGTTTGGCGGACTAAAAGGACTGCAATGATACTGTGATACATCACTTCATATAATCCCAAAACCAGGCAGATGCAGTACAGTCCGCTGTGCATTCTCGTCAGTAGTAGTGCTGCTCCACCGAACACGATGATTCTAAAGTGAAAGTTTTGTAATGCTTGGTGTAGAGGCTAATGTAGCACGTTGTGTTTTGTAACATATTTGAACATGTTTGACGTAGTTTCTGACCAAATAAACTGGTGATTTTCAGTCTGTACTGTGCCAGGCAGTGCTTAGCTGCACATTGCACCAACTTTACATAGTTTTTAATCTTATAGCCATTGATTTGTTTTCAGTCATTATCTCCTGCTATTACTGTTGACCATGCAATTGCTCTTGCATGCATGAAAAAAAACAAAACATTTAGTTTTGAAAAAGTAAATTGAACTGAGCTAAATGATTAAACTCCACCTTAGCCTACCCAGTCACAATTACTGTGTCTGCCACCGTTACTGACCAGTCTGTTATTGAAGTTAAAGGTTTTCTAATCCTCATCGGCAAGATTTTTGCTGTGGCATAAAAACATCCCGTTTACGCCTTTGCTTACAAAAAAGGACAGCATGAGGTGGCTTGTCAGTTGAACCCAGGCACAGGTCAGCATGTGGAAGATTTCATGTTTGTGATCATTGCTGCGCATGCGTGACCTCCCCTCTGAAAGCATATTTAACTACGCAAGCAGCATCTAGCAGCTACCCAAAGCAATCTAATTTTGACACATAAAACGAAACATGAAACAGATCTATAACTTCATCAAGTGCTACGATGCCGGGGGGCTCATTTCACAGATGGGGATTAAGACTAATCCTCGACCAGAGGATCGCTTCAAACAGATCTCCACTGAAAGGAACTTTCGCTTTAATCCATATGTGACATCATACTTACAACGCTTTCAAATGTGTACAAAATGTTTTTCTAGATCATTTTCCCTCTGTGGCAGGTCAGGCCCATGTTATAGAACCGGTAGGCAAACACTGGAGACTTGAAAGTCGTAATATTTCTGGTTTGCAAAACATGCCCTGAACAAACGCACACAAGGTCATATTAAAAGTAAGTAAAAGTCTTCTTGTGCCAAGCGGTGCCAAAGCAATGACTAATAGATACAAAAAGTTACCTGAACGAACCCATGTGTTTCTTTGTGTATGTTCTGTCATAAGGAGCCATAAAGCTGGACATTTGCCGTTAACAAGCTTATACTGTATGAGAGAGTGTGTTTCACTTAAGAGTGTAGACTCTGTGGTTTGGAGGGCATGTGTGAATCCTTGAAAAAGAACTTGGAAGTACAGGAAACAAAAAGCGTGGGTGCTGATCAAATTTTACCCATCTGCTGGATTTGGCTTCTCCATCTGATCACTGGTAATTGAAAACAAGTGCGCCAATACAATTAATGCTCTGACTTACCAAAGTCAAACTTTTCGGATTTTAATTTCAACATGTAGTGTTTTTGCTTCATAACTTGAGTTGATGAAGCACTTGGACACATTGCACAGGATGATTTTAAAACCTGGCCTTTATCCAGATTTTTTAAATCAGAATATTACTTACATGTTTAGCACATAAATGGCATAGTAGTGTGCATGGAAAAGCACTCAAGGAGATTAAAATGCCCTTTTCTGGACAAGAAGGCAGCATAAAACCAACATCCTGACAATAAGTACAAAATGAACAACATAAACAGCTGAAGAATGCAGTCATATACAACACTATACAGTGGACTCTCTCTTTACTGAAGGTGAGCATCTTCCCAGCAGTGTGAAGCACTTCTTCACCACATCAGGGCTTTCCTTGAGAAAATGACATAAAAGAAAATGAGCACTTTGCTCTTCCAGAGCACTGTGGTTAACTACATCTGTCAGAAACATAAGACTGAGGGGAAGTTGAGAGCTTGATGTCGGACTAACACCGAAGTGGAGAAGCGTATTCCAGCTGATGAAAGGGAATGCTTTAATACCTGATGGTGCTAACTCTCTGTAATTGACCCCTTATGGCAGCCCTCCTTGAGAGGACGATCTCCAATGAATTGTAAGCGCTAACTTGTCTGGAACGATATGTGGATCGGCAGAACTCAACTTGAGTGTGAGAGTGTGTGTGAGAGAAAAGGGAGATTTTGAGAGCTTGTAGCTGCATGTGTAAGAGCATCAGCTATGCAACTCGCATGTGCGTCTATGTTTTTGTGTGGGCAAATGAAAGCGAGATCTGTCTTTATTTATTTTTTTAACAAGTCTGTCAGTACAATTGTCAAGCATTAAGGGATTTATTTTACCCCCACAAAATCTTAGAATTCACTTTATGAACACGAGCGCGTGTGGTGTATTCATGAGCCAGTGCTCCAACATGTGAAACCAAACAGCACTACAGTCACAACTTATATATATATTGGTTTGATTTATAATCAGTTAATCAAACCAAGAAGACAAGCAATAAAAGAAATACATTTTTAAAACTGTTGTATGAATTTGATGATATGTTTCATTAACAATACTGTTATTAAACAGTTTACCCTCAAGTGTTGATTTTGGAAGTTCCCATAAAAAGTTCCCACATAGCCAAGCATAAACGCACATAAAAATGTAATTTAAGCCGATTTCATACACAGCACTGCGTAAATAAAAAGCAGCCTCTTATTCCCAGATATTTCATATTTGCTAAAAGAATATCAAAAAATAACAATGTCCTTACTAGATTACTTCTAACTTCTTACATTCAAATCAGTGCATGGTTTCAGATTTCCACCCCGTCCTGGATCCGGTCGGGCCAATCACAACTGTTTCTCTAATATCGGGCAGGTTTTATGTACAATTTGAAAAGTCACAGGTCATACGTTCTGCTGCTCTGATTGGTTGTAGGTCTGGACCTGTATCCAGTCTGCAGGTCCATCCAGCGCAACACACAAGGCTCGCGAAACTCCGATCAAACTGTCAAACTAGGCAGTGCTGATCAAATATGAATGAAGATTCTGTTACTGCATTGCTCATTTCCCGCCACTCAGCGCTTTGTAGGTCTATCCATTTGCGAGGCATTTTGGTCCGTGCCCACTGATAAAGCCTCTTGGAAATCGAAAATGAACAGGAAGTTCCAGACTTATGCCAAACTACCCATTTAGAGCAACATTTAAAAAAATGTATCAGTTACTGAAAACCTGATTGGTAAAAAGAAGAAAAGTAACACATTTGACAATTACTTGTAACCATAACAATAACACATGTAACTACTGGTCTTCTATGGCAGTTTCATGTTGTTATATGTCATATTACTACATACTTGTATATTAGTTTAGTCATATTGATGCAAATCCACACTGTGGCCTCATCCCTTCTTCTCCAAACATCTGATCTTGTAAGCCACAATACATTTGCTTAACACACACACACACACACACACACTCTGTTAGTTCATAACAGAAATTTGCAGCTTGACACATCTTAGAAAACAGCAACATCTACTGTTCACGGGAAGCTATAAAAGAATCAATGAAATCACAATTGTTTTGGGTTTTTTTCCCCTGGCAAGCTTGTAGTCTCAATATCCTAATTGACAATGATAGTGAAATTGATACCCTCTTTAATAAAGGCCAGATAAGCTCTTAAGGATTTATGACGCTGCTGATGCAAATGTCAACGCGATCCCTCCTTGTTAACACTCCACCTCGAGGTGAGAGGTCTCTCAGCGGGTTCTCAAAAGACGGCGAAAAGGACAGAAATAGAACTGCAAATTAGTCACCTCATTAAAGCAAGACAATGAAAAATAATAACTTTCGGCCTCGCCAAGTAACATGTTTGTTCTTAATCACCGAGGTTCTATGTCTGTTTGTGATTGTCGGGGGAATTATGCGTTGGTTATGTGCAATTACTTAGTTGGCATTCAATAAGGCAGTGAAGCAATAAAACTGGCTTTGTGCTAATCCAAGATTAACTCTCATGAATATTAGATCATGGAGGGGGGATTTCATATTGGGAAGATGTAAAATACTCGCTCGAGATTCATCACCAAGTATATAAAACTCATGAGAGGAGGCTGTGCAGCTCAGTGTCTTTGTGGTTGTTGCATGGATGCTCAGGATGCCATGATTACTGTTGCACTTGCTGGTCATACAGCTTAAGGGGCTTTTTTAGAAATGAGATGAGAGGAAGGAAAAGAAATGAAAAGGACGAGAAGTGGAGGGAGACAAAGAGAGAAAAAAAATGCACTGCGAAGTGTTCTTTCTCCGACACTGGTTGGTGATTTATCCTGTTCCCTCCACTCTCACAACCAAACACATCACACTCACAGCCTCCTGCACGAGATCATCATCATATAATTGGTTTTAAATCAAGAGGAAGAGCCTGTTGCCCAGCGGGGGCCGGGATCAATCATGAGAATCAATGACAAAACACTGAGATAATGCCTCCCAAATCCCATCGCTCAGCCAGGAGGGGGGCCCGCCGGGCCGACCCCGGGACAGTGAAGGGTGTATTCTCTGTCACACACCTTAATTGGTTTATGTGTGATTTACCGAAGCGGATATTTATTGCATCCACAGTCACAATATAATTCTATATATAAGCAAAAGGAAAGTGTGTTGTGGTAACCTTCTTGTCATAATATAAGGAAGTGTATTAGTACAAGTCAGCGTTCATGCAGCACATAGCCTACCATCTGCTCAGGTAAGCACAGGGGTGAGCTAAACAGGCACAGGCATTAAAAGAATACTCAAAAAACAAGAGATAGTTATCTTAGGATACCTAGATATTGCTGACTTTTAACTTTGGCATACACAAGAACACCCTGATGTTCTTTAACTTCATTAAAAGGCCATCTACTGCAGGTGAGTTTCACCCGTTATTCCACAACTTGGGTGTGTTCACTCTGTTGACCCGAATGATGCACCCCTTGTCCATGAATGAGCAGGTGCACCAACATCACTGCATGTAAGTGCGACTGTTTTAACAGATGTAACCCTGTGGAACACATTAAACATGGTTGCGTTCACGTATGTGTAACAAATTAACTGATTAACTATAACTTAATAAATACTGAAAAACAGGTATTGTTGGGTGGGGCATTTTGCACATGCATAATAGCATAATTATGGTTCAGATAAAAAAAAAAAAAAAAGCTTCTTTTTTTTTTTTTTTTTTTAAGTTGTACTAGGATATTTCAGAGCCTACACATCCACGGCCATCGAGCACAGATGTTTTCACTCATTTCGCTAGTCCCCATTCATTTCTATGAGCAACAGGTTGCGTGTCAAAGTTCAATCAGAACTTTGATAGGCAAAATCGCGAGGCTCTCCAATGTCTACCCGGTTTGAAAGAGGAGGCGGGATTGACTTTTCATTCAGGAAATATAGATTGTTAATATTCTTGTTCATGGAACTCTGTGGTGAAATAACGCAAGCAGCAGAGACAGCTTGACATCTTGAATGCTTGGCTGCAGTGAGTGCAGGGACACTGACAAAAGCTATTGGCAATAAAGTGTTTGAGAAGAAGCTGTATAATTTACAACTTGGTGGATGACTGTTGTTAGCCAACTAGCCATGCAGTTTATACTTCCAACCCTACCCACACTATTTCCTGTACCGCCTTGAATGCTTTTCGCTAGGCAAAATCTGGTCTGACTGCACATCATTAATTCCAACATAGCTCAGTCCAACTTCAACTTAAGCAGTCTGACTAGCCAGAATAAATGAAAGCATCTATGTAGGTATTTTCGGCCTTTAAGTTGTGATTGCACAAAAAAATGCTGGTAACAGGATGGAAGACGGCACGTGTTTTAAAGGGACAGTTCACCCCAAAATCCAAAAAGATGTATTTTTCCTCTTACCTGTAACACTGTTTATCCATCTAGATTGTTTTGGGGATTTCAGCCGCTCTTTCTCATCATTGTAAAACCAGACACAACGAGCATTACAAACCTATCCCGCACAGCTTGAGTTATTCATGGTGACCTTTAAAAAGAGCACTCCGCCTCAACAAAATACTCACGGAAAACAGTAACCTAACAGTAACAAGAACAAGAAACCTTCCACGATGGCCAGTTGTGACATTAATTTTGTCCTTTAAATGGGTCAAAAACCAACTTTAGGTCTTAGATCACCAAAGTACACAGAAAAAAAATCCCTGTGAAGCATCCAGGTGTATAATTTCATCTGTCCTTGTTCTGTCAGTGATCCCAGCTGAGGGTGCTACTGGTCAGCGTGTCCTAATTACTCGGCTAGCAGGGAGGCCCACAGGCCCAGATGCACTGGGACTGTCCAAGTGCTGGAGAAAACGTCCCAGGCCGCTATCCGCACAAACACCAACGCAGACGCACAATACGCCCACACGCAAAACACCCAACAACCTGAGCAGAGGTGTAGCACACGCACAAACAGAAGTGCATTTGTAGGTGCACAATTATGTATCTGCACATGTGCACACACACACACCGGCAACGTGGCCCATATGTAGTGGGACTGTGTATCCTTCCAGGTCATTAGCCCCTGACTGTCAGGGCGAGCTGAGGAGGCGAAGGTGACATGTTGTCTCCAGATCTGCCAGATGTGCTGCTGATACTGCAGACAGACAGAAACTCTTTTGAACCCAAAGTTTGTACTGAGAGCATCTCAGGTGTCGTAATGAATTTAGATGTGTTAAGATAAAGATGCTCTGAGGATGTGGGTTTTAGTAGAAAGCGAGTTAACAAATTTAAAGAAAAGTGCAGAGATAATGGGTACAAAAGAAACATTCCCTTTAATGTTTCCGTTAGAGAAAATGTCTTTGTCACTCCTTGCAAGCATTTGTTACATGAACATTTAATGCACTGAGGATCACTGATGCACTGAATTAATTCAATGAGTTTAGCAAATTTAGATGTGTCACTGTTGTTTCTGCTCCATCTCCATTTTTTATCTGCAGCTCTTTGTATTTTTGCACAATCAGTGGTAATTTAGCTCTGAGAGCATAGAAGTAAACACCGTGTCAGTGTTTAGGTGCGTTTACACCCTTCCAAGTCTTTGATAGTTTTCAACAGCTGAACCTCGGAGCCATTTCAGTTCCATGAGAGGACAAACAACACTCCAATCCACACTTGTCATCTCCGAAAAACACTGCTAATGAAAAATAAACACCTACGATATAACACTGTTTAATTTGTTGTGTTGGGTGGATGGGGCCACATATTGAAAATTAGTCATGATGCTAAATTATGGCTGTAAGGACTCTAATAAGTCATTTACACAGGACACTTTCCAATGGTTTCCACAGATAAACAAATGTACCACTGCTGGCCGAGTCTCTTTTCAAAACAGATTTGTCATCTAAAAATGACTAAGCAGCTTCATTCAGTATTTTAACTTCAGGTCTTACTTTGAAACAAACAACAAAAGCAGTTTGGGTGATTTGAGTTGATTTAATTTACCATGTGAATGCAGCACTTCACTACAGGTTTACATAATGAAATGCTACATTTCCAGAATGTAATGCATTCCACTGAGGTAACAAATATTTGCGATGCTTTTAAAAAGAACTTGTGTAGGTGGCATGGACTGATTAAGTGAAGTATGCGATAGGAAACAAAAGTTGCAACATTGAAGGCCAAAAATCAAGGCTTGGTGTCTCAGGTTTTGACTTGATCATATTTGCAGTGCAGTGTGCGAAAATAAGGACAGTCAGTCAGTCAGTTACATTTGGATCCAAAGATTTTGAAAGCCCGCCTGCTCGATCATCACTTAACACGTCAAATGACGCAATGGTATTTGACGCCGCCGATGAACACATTCTATTAATTAGACACTGAAAGTTACAGAGTCCAAATGTGGAATGAAGAAAGCCTCCTGCCTAACCGGTCAACAAATTAAGCCTCTAAACACCTGTTGTTGTAATAGTGGGTATTTATGAATTTGCAAATGTCATCATTTTACACACTATCAGGAAAGCTCACCCAGCTTTTGGCACATTTCACCATGTGTATTGATAACATCCTTCTCTAATGTCCTCTGAAAGGTATCTGGGTATCCACTATCACAGCTAAAAGATGAGAGCTTTGTTCTCAAGTGGCGAGGAGGAGTGAAAATATTCCGTCTTCTGTCCTCAAATCAGACCAGAAAATGCTCCAATTGTGAAGAACACTTGTGGTGGATAAGTCTCAACAGCTTAAGCACACAGTTTCTGTTTGCAGTCGGTGACAGGCAAGTTTTGTAATCAACACATTCACAGTAAAGTTAGTCAAACCTGCAACGTTTTTGACGCCAGACCAATACCGCAGCACATTCAGAAAAAGATAGAAGTGTGTGCCAAAAAAGCTGGCATGCTCCTGGTGCAGGGCAGTGTAGGGAATGAGAGGAGGCTGCACGGGGAAAACAGAGCTACTGGTGGAGGAAAAGTTGGCAAAGTTGCACCCTGGGCTTCATGCTGCTGCCTCTGCTCTGGAGCTAAGTTGGCTGGACGGAAAGGAAGGACAGCCAAATCCCCTAACCCAGAACAAATATGTCCAGCGAACTGCACCACACTGCAAAAAGTGTCCTTGTCAACCACTCATTTTACCTTGAGTTCAGGCTTATAGCTGATGGAAATTTTAGGATTTAACTTTATGAACAGAAAACTATAATAACTGACCCCCAACCGTGAAGTTGGTACGGTAAAAGCAAGTTGAAATTGCCTATTTTTTTATTAAAAATATACAAAAAAATGCCAAACTGAAACTTAACAAAACACTTTCCGACATTTTCTTTGCTGCCTTTATGCAATTTTCTCAACTGATCGATGTTAAACTAAACAGATGGCACCAGTTTCTGAAGAGAAGACGCTGCTTTCAAATCATTAGCTCACCTCCAACCTTTGCGGTGTGTTTAGCTCTGCAGCTATTTTAGGAGGTTGTATTTACAATTTGATTTCATGTCTTAGGGGGAGTTTCAAATGACTGTCGTATGTCACACATGTTTAGACATGCCCTGTTTGAAGTGAACAGATGGGACAGTTGATTGGCAGAGTCGAAGCTGCTGTCAGATTTATGGATTGCCTCTAACTTTTATAGCACCTGAAGTTTTGCACCATTTGGGGCTCATCAGTACCTCTTGAGGGGAAGCAACACATTTGCCATTTCAGATGTGATAAATCTATTTAAACTGAACAGATGCAAAGGTGTTCCTGTTTCATTTGCTTTAATTCCCTTTTACTTGACTCATACTGTCCCTAGTTGTACTTCTCTTTTGCAAAGTTATACTCATGATTTCACCACACTTCTTGAGGAAAATTAGCAGGTTTTGAATTAGCTAAACATCACTTGACACAACAATCAGAGGGTTACATTAACTCTAAAATTACAAAGCAATACAATGTAATTTTACACAGGTTTCACAGTCATTGTCAACTTTCATGTTGTTATCTTCTTAGCTGTGAAAAGTGCCAACAGTAAAATATTATCATAGGCATGTTGATGTTTCCTCAATCCCGAGGCCACATTTAGAAAGTTCCTGAAAAAGGCGTAATGACAGAAACATGAGATCGAGGGTGTAAAAGAGCAACACTTTCTACATTTGACGTGTAACCCTGATCACAAAAACAGAACGCACATTGAAACCATGCACGCACACAGTAGACAGAAAGACAACAGGCTGTTTTCACAGTACTCACATGCACACACATACAACGGGTCTGCAGAGACCCTCCTAAGAAACTTCGCAGCAGACGTGCACATACATACACACAGTGAGAGACAAGGACTTTATCCCCAACGACACCTCCCCAGTTGTACACAAACCGGTGAGGTGTGTGTCTTTCTCCCCAGCATTCGTCAGGTCTAATTAAAGAGTGAGCTGCTCACCAGAGGGGCTGATGACACATAAGAGTGTTTAATTAATATTCTAAAGAAGCTGCATGCTGTGTGCAGTGTTACGGGACAGGATGCTGGGGTGCCAGGAGAGGAAAGAAAAGCGTTATTTGAGGACATTTACCAAACAGAGGAAAGAGGGAACAGAGATTTGTGCTATATTTGATTCAAAAGTCAGAAGTTAGAAATGAATGTAGGTCGGAACTCCAACCTCCAAGCTTTCTAGTAGTAATAAGACTAAGAGTCTAAATGCTAATACGCTCATTATTACAATGTTAACATGCTGATGTTTAGCAGGTATTTGGTTTACCATGTTGACTGTCTCAGCATGTTAGCATGCCATTATTTAATAATTAGCACTAAACAAAGTACAGGTGAGACTGATGGGAAGGTCATTACTTTTGCATAAAGCAAAGTATTGGAAATAGAATTTTGACCTGATGGTGACGATATTTATTACGTCACGGCAATCTATCCAATAGTTGTTGAGACATTTCACTAAAAACAGAAACTTTGAACCTCATGGTGGTGCTAGACCAAAAGTCACCAGTCTTCAGGATTCATCATCTGAGGACCGTGAATGTCTGTTCAAAGTTTCATGGCAATCCATCCAATAGTTGTTGCGATATTTCAGTCTGGACCAAAGCGGTGGATCGCCCACCCAAAGGGCCGACTTTGCCATCCACGCACCCATGCTGCTTGCACGGCTAAAGACCAGATGAGAAACTTGGGCTTGCCTCATGCAACATACTATCACCCTACCAGCTACGTTATGTAGGTGATATTTGGTAACGTCAGCTAGCTAGTTGGTACATAATGTGAGAAAAACAGAAAACAAATGTACAGATTAAACTTAAATGTTTAACAATTTACTATATCACTTTAAAGTTGCATTTTCTTGGGAGAATTAAAAGAAACATGCTAACAAATTATGGATAATATGTCAGCAAACAACTGCCTTTTTTTATATCCAGCAGTCATGGAGCATCATTATCGCTCAGATAAGTGGCTAAAAAAAGCTCAAGTGTTATTCTCTCTGGGTTTGTAACTACAAGTGCCCCTTTCTACACGTAGTCATTTAATTCAGTCTTGAAATAAATAAATATTGATTAGTGGAGTGTAATGCTGAGCCGAGTCATGTTAACACATTACATCAGATACAACATAGAGACCTCCAGGAACCTTATTGAATTTTCCACTTGGAATTTTGACTTGAACATCTGTTACGTTACATTTTTGTCCTGATGAGAATTTCCAGCATCACTGAACGCAGTAGACGCAGAAAAAAACGACAACTGAGGAAAATGGAGAATGGGATGTAAAGAGAGCAGAGGAAGTGATGAGGGATAGAAAAAAGGAAGCAGAGATTGAACTAAATGAAAAACAAGGAAAGAAAAAGAGAAAGCGTGTAAAATCACTCATGAGCAGCAGTGCAACAGAGGAAACTGTGTGGTGTGGCAAATAAATTGTTCTGCAGGAAGCATTTTCATTTGTGTGCACACGGTACAAAGCTACTGGAGGGGAGCTGGATCCGCTCGCTGTGTGTGCTGGAGTGCTCTGGTGCGGTTGCATTTAGCTCGGGATGAAGGGGTGAGCTAACATTTTACACCCACCAAGCTTCCTAATGGCCAAAAACAACACAATGGTCATTTATCATTGTTTTTTTCGGAGAACGAATGCTGAATTATACTGTACATCACAGTGTATTTAAGGCAGCAATCACATTTCCTTTATACATTTTCTAGGAGAACGAGTTGGTTATTTTCTGCATAAACACGCGCCAATGGCAGTGAGGCAGGTGATCGAATGCAAATGTTGTCTTTTCCAACATCGAGGGCAATTAACACTCTGCACTTTTAGGCACACTAGCAGCAAGCTAACATTAGCATTTAGTTAAAAGACCCACCGTGCCAAACAGCCTCAGAGAGCTGCTAACATGGCTGTAGACCAGTAGCCGACTTGGTCATTTTTAACAGGGGGGAATGGCCCAAGGAAGAGCCGGAGGGCGAAGAGGGCTACGTTGGGCCTTTTTTTCCCCACAAGGTAGAATATTTTTTGCTCCTTGAACTAATTTTTAGGGGCATCAGTGGATAATGTATAATTATCAGCTATGTTATATTGTCAAATAACCCATTCAATTTCGCAAAAAAAGTTTGAGCATTCAAGGGCACTTTTGCGCCAAGCTCTGTTAATTTCTGACCTGCCTCTGTCAAGCTGCACTCTCTTCCCCCCCAGATAAATTGTTGAGAATTCTTACATTTTGACATAGTGTTTCTATTTTAACCGGAGCAGCTTTGTAAGCCTTTCCAGCACTAGTTTAGTGGCCGCGAGTAGTGAGGTAGTCTACAAACAGGGAGACAGCGCTCTCCAGGGGAGAACAGAGTCTAGAGCCTGACCAATTTATCGGTCAGCTGATATTGGCCTATATATGCCAGTACCAGTATTGGCGTATTTGCTAGCCGAGTGCGCCAAAATAAAACTTTTATCTTCAGTATATTAGGCAGAAAGAGAGGGTCATGTCACTTGATTTGTGTTACTACAACGTTTATCCACCAGAGCGCGCTGTGTGCAACACTGTGTTAACTTCATGCTACATTGTAGGGCTGGGCGATATTGACCAAAATTCATATCTCTGTATTTTTGGGATGAATGGCGCTGTACGATATATATCTTGGTATTTTCTACAAAGTGGAATAAATGTATTTGCAAGTCAAAGCCTCATGTCCGTCACCTCTTTTCAAGCAGTTACGATCAAAATGAAATATAAAGACAGGGTTTTCCTCTCTTTAAAAAGTTTTGTTTTGGGACGGAAAACCTTTCAGGTTGCTTAGTCTTCGTGGCTGAGGTTGTTGCAGATGAAGCACGAAGTTCTAAACACTCATCGTACTGCACTTTATGGTGACGCAAGTGGTTCCACTTCTTGACACGACCGTTTTATGACATGCTTTACAGATAGCTCTGTTTTGCTGCTCATCGGCTCTTTTAAATCTAAACCATCTCCAAATAACTGAACCACTGTTTTTCTTCTAACTAACCAGGTCGTCTTCTGCAGTGTGGACCGGCGCTGTGTGTTCCTCCATTTCGTGTGGAGTGGGCGGGCGGGTTCGGGCGCGCAAAGTGAAAAATGCATGGGGGAGGGTCACATCAAAGCATATCGATATAGACGGTATTGTCTCATCCCGTATCTCGTTGAAAAATAATATCGATATACTGCCAAAACTCGGTATAAAGCCCAGCCCTACTACATTGTTACCCAGTTGGTCAGACGTAACGCTGGAAAGTAGATAAATCATTTCAGGAGCCTGTTTTTTCACTGGATACGTTGAACGTTTGCCCTGAACATTTAGAGGCGCTGTTAATCTCCTGACTCGGCAGCAGCGAACCATGAGTTAATGTTTGTGACTGTTACATTGACAGCTAAATATTGCTACGGATGACATGTTTTGATAAGCAAGAAAAAAAAACGTTTGATTGGAGTTCAATTCATTGAAATAACGGTTCGGAATCAGAACAAAGCTGTAGCATGAATCTCAGAGCTTGGTCGAATAAGTTAGAGAACATGTGGTTTAGTACAGAGCAGTGGTGGAATGTAAATACATTTAGTACAATGTAGAGGTACTTGTACTTGAGTATTTCCATGCTATTTTCTGCTACTCAAGTAATTGACTGATACTGAAGAGTGCTGATGTTATTTTAACTATTTATTTTATCTTATTAATTCTCTATTTAAATGGTCAGCAATTGACTGATACTGAACATAAAGTACTGATGTTTATTTAGCTATTTATTGTATTTTTAATTATTCTTTATTTTCTAGCATTCATTTCTAGAATTGGTTGATGTACATGTTAAATGATTTAACTTTTAGTCAAGAATGGACAGACTCTTACATGTTCAGTCTTCCCACAGGCAGTTCAAAACCAGTCTGTCTCATATGTTCCGAGACGAGACAAAGCACAGCGCATCTTTTGAGCAGGTTAACAAGGGGGATGGATTTTGGTCATTTTGCTAACAAGGGGGATGGCGTCCCCCCTCAAATCGCCTACTGCTGTAGACACGTCTTGTATTCCCACTCTGTCCTCTGCTTTGCTCTTTTCAGGTGATAGCACGTTTTCCCCTGTGGTCTTGTAACTGTCACAACACAAGAAGAGAAACTCGCTGCTGAAATATAAAAACATCGAGACCTCTACAAGCCACATTCTTGCATTCGTGCTGGTGAGACCGACTCCTTCGATGAAAATTTAAGCCACGTACAATTGTGAAATATCACAAAGAGACTCCTTAATCTATGGCCGCACTCCATATTCACTTTTTATGCTTTATATAATGCTTCATATGGTCTGTGCTCCTGGTGATGTGTGTTTTGTGCTTTGTTCTCGCCAATTTTCAATGCTCACGTATCAAAAGCACAAGGCAGTTAATTAACTTTTCCAAAAAGTAGATTTATAGACCGTAAATAGGTCTGATGGGAGCGTACAAGCAGAGAGTGTTTTACGCAGCAGTGTTAGCCTGGTCTCTGTCTGCCCTCAGGCCTTTAACTCTGATAAGTCCAGAATGCAACGCTGATGATTAAATGCTGAAAGGGTCCTCGATCCATTTCGATTTTCAATGTTTGTGCCTTTTGTCTCGGTCTTGCCAGATAAAATGTAAACAGGTACAGATACAGTTGTCTATAGCTCAAGAAATACTGTTTGAAGCATTTTCCCTGCTGTTTGGCTGAAACAAAGCTTCATGGGATATTAAAGACTAAAAATGATGTTTAATTCTCTTCCAGGCCGACACTGTATTCAATAAATGCTTGTTGTTTTTCCAGAGGGAGAGCTTTTTACGAAAGAAGAATATCAATGTTATTCGGTACAAATAAAAACTCCTTCAATTATGTTTATGATGCCTATATTGTACATACAATACAACACACTACACATACACACAAAAGCTTCAAAGTTTCTCTTGCGACAACTGTCTTGCACATACACACACACTTGGCAGCTCTGCCAGGAGGCTTCGAGTCGCTCCATCCTCCTGTATAGCTTTATTTGTTTTGTCATGAAAGCAAATTTTTGAAAACTGACACTTGCCGTAACGAGCATCTGTTTTCACCATCTGCGGGCTATGCAAATTAAGCCACTGAATATTCAGACAGGACTCAGGTCCTCAGGCTCGCTTACAGTTTGTTGAAGAGAATCATGTGGACCAGCGGGATGGGGGAGAGGAAGTAAATCTTCGT
This sequence comes from Coreoperca whiteheadi, assembly GCA_011952105.1. Lineage (NCBI taxonomy): Eukaryota > Metazoa > Chordata > Actinopteri > Centrarchiformes > Sinipercidae > Coreoperca > Coreoperca whiteheadi. Next base: position 2,869,156 of record CM022491.1, on the reverse strand, counting down.
AGCCCCGCACTCCATCTCCCCATCCTCTCTTTTTCAGTTTAAGCGGGCATATGCTAAATGAAAGCTCTGGTAATTTGGAACAATTTATGAGCCGACAGACGTGTCCGCTTCATTCATTCACTCCCGGGGACTTCTGATCTACCTGTCCTGTGTTTTCCTGTTTCCACCCACTGTGGTCTGCCGCTCCTCTTCTTCCCACCATCTCCTGTTAATCTCTTCACTTCACTTGTCCTCTATTCGTCTTGTTTTTCCTCCTACTTTCTTGGTTCTCCACCTTCATTTTGCCTCCTGTCTGTGTTATCTCCTGTCCTTCTGCACTTTGATGTTTCACTTGCTTTTTTATAAATTATTTGTTTCCGCTGTTTTTATCACCCCTAATTCCCTCTCTCGTTTCTCTTCCTCTTACCTTTCAACTTAATTTCCATTATTCCACCTCTCTTCACTTTCTCCCTACAGTGAGGGCATTTCATGAATAATTCAAAAGCGTTGCAGGATGATAATGGGAAATTAGAGGTGAGACTGTGCGTAGCTTGTGTGTGTAAGATTAGTTGATTCATTCCAGCCAGCAGGCAAGTGTAAGGGGCTCTTTATCCATATAAATGATGTCAATAAAGTGACACTTCTGTTTAAAGTTACAAAGTGATGACGAGTGACAGCCGATTTAGTCTGCTCGGGTTGATGGAGTAATGATTACCGTTCAGTTGTTAGGTCAACATTATCGCCAACTGCCGTTAGGGCTATCAGTCAAAGTTGGTTTCTGGGGAAGTTAGGACAAAACAGAAAAAAGAAACTGCCTTTGCAAGGCCACCCTGAAGGGTTGCTAGTTCATTTCATGCTGCACTTAAGACAGCTTACTTTCCATTGTAGAGTGTGTGTGCCATAATGAGTGTTGTTCATTATTTCATACTGTTCTTCCATAATTATGGTGCCATATTTCCTATGATGCTTAGCTGATTCTTAATTTAAAAAGAACAGGTCGAACAGTTCAGGTTGAAAACTGATTTTAGACACTCTAATTGCTCTTCTTTGTTGTTTAAATGTTCATTCATTTCCAACACGTATTCAAATTCCAGGAGGCCACCACTTGTCAGATTACTGAGAACCAGACACTGAAGGTTAAAAAGTTAAAAAACTATTTTAAACTTATAGATTCTCAAAATCATAATTGATCAGTCAAGAGAATTAAACTCTTCTACTTTTGCAGGGGGAAAAAGGGTTTTTTTTGCTGTTCACACCAACCTTGACCAAAGACCAATTCAGAGGTTTCCTCCATCGTTTACCCCTGCAGCATTTCATCTTTTAAATCAGATTTACTGTATGTACGTGAACCAGCTCTTTGGTTGTTGATGCTCTCTTTTGTCAGCACCTGAATCTGAACACTCTTATCCACATGGCTAGAGTTTTGTTTTGCTGCTGTTTTTTATTGTAATTTCTCTACCCAAATCAGCACCCGAAATGTGCAGTGAATTGCAGCAGTCAGTGTGAAACATTTTGTCTAATTGTGCGTATGAGTCCAAACACCCTTAAACCCTGTCTTAAAACTGACAAGAATCTATTTCAGTTAGATTCTCAATTGAAGATAAGTCTATGTTAATGGCTGCTCTGAAGTGCTGCTGTTGAAATGTTTAATTGTGCATACAGGTCCTATCTCTGTGCTACCCTGATCCTGTATTATACCAGTTTCCAGAGGTGACAGCAGAAAGTATCTCTATCGGTTTTTAACTCTCTGAATGGAAGATAAGTTTCTTCTACTGGCTGCTGTTGAGTGCTGCTGCAGGCGAGCTCATTCAGGCTCCTTCAGGGCTTCATTTAACTAACAGTCTATAAGCTGCGCAAATCCATCCAGCTGGAGGTGAACGGCAGAGCAAACAGCTGTCAGCTGCAAACTGGCCTTCATCCTGCTGAATCCCAGGGCGGCAGCAGCGCTGACAGAAAGGAACTGTCGCAGAGAAACTGACCAGGGGGGGCACTGTGACACTGAAACGCATCATCTTCTGTCTTCTTTTCTTGTGTTGCCAATGATAGTGGAGAGGTGGGGATGAAAAGTGAATATACGAAGAGGAGAAGATCAGTATTCTTGCGAGAGAAAAATGAGAACTGTTCTAAGTCCAAAAGCCAAAGGGTGTTCTGGTGAATCAGTTGATTCGCACATGGCCGACATTTACGTCTAATGATTTCATGACTGCGAAAAGGACTTTAATCTTAGAAATTACACTGTCAGCAAAAATGTAAAGATCCATATTACTATATCATAAACCAATTGTACTTCAAGGGCAGTTCATTAAATTGTATCCGATCGTAACACAACACCATCATGTGCTATAAAACAAGTGAAGACACAGCCGTGATGTCCTTTACCTTGGACACTCGTTGCATGTGCCACCTTTCTCACACATTTAAAAACAGCCAGCCATTCAATTAAAAACCTTCAACAGATTACCAAACACAGCACAAAAACACACATCAGCATGTACAAAAGACAATAAATTAAACGGAGCGTGTGCTGTGGTATTGTTATAAGCATCATGTCAAGGTGGTAGAATGTAACTGGAGTAGAGCCGGGGGGGAAAAAAAACACCACATTCATTGGTATGCACTGCTATATTTGTATGTTGTGTTTTTCACTGTATGCTCAAATTTAAACACAAGCTGAACTGAGACAAACAACAACACAGCCCCAGTAACAGACTGACATTTGTTATTCTTCTTGGAGAACATCCTATGTAGATGTATCTAATAAGTCAATACACTAGACAGACAACCACTGATATTATTTCACAATATTTCAATAATATTACTGTAGGCAACAGCCACTGACATTTGGACCCTCACGATTTTACATGTTGGGATGATTGAATCAGAGGACACTGTAAGTGGCGATGCAGTTTATGATTTCCTACCCAAAACCCAATGGCTGTGAATTCAGCCTTGTTATATACTCCTCAGCTGAAATACCTCCTCTGTACTGTGTGAATAGATACTTCTCTGGAAATTGATCACACATACTGCTGCATACTCAACGTTGTACCACCAAATGGACGTTTGCACCTGCACATGAAAGACGTACCTACACTGTCATCACATGAGACAATGATTTCTGACAAGCTGCTCACATCTATCATGTATCTCTTTCCTGCTCCACACATCTTCTCTTTTCTTAATACACTTTCAGTTTCCTTCCGTTTTGATGCCTCTTCTAACCCCAGAGAGGTCAAACAAAGACTCAACAGCTGTCCCAGGATGACGACATTACACTGAAGCAGGCGAGACAGAGACATCTGTCAGGATATAAGGCTTTGGCTTCGGGGTAGGAACACACACACACACACACACACACTTGTCCTCAGAGGTTCAGCCCTCAGGTGATGGAAAGAGAGCATTACTTCCTACTCCACTGTCTCAGAGCCAGAGCTGACAAGACAAATGCACACACACACACAATAATTTCTTTTTTTCTGTTGCACGCTAGCCTTCTCTCACATCCACTTTGTGTCCTCAGGGGGAAGGTTTTCCTATACGACGTCCATAACGACCTCTGGATGAGCCTCTCAGGCTTCCATATCTACCTCTGTCCCATAAAGCTGTGGACAATACTGACAGAGAGCCGGGAGTCACCGCAGGCCGGCTGGCTGCTCTCGTAAAGAAACCTGGCAGCGCTACCTCATCACCGCCAGAGTCAAAAAGCTGCACATGCGGCCATCATTTTGAGTCCTTTCTTTTCTACCTGCAATACCGCAGTACAGTTGCCTGCACTGCCATCATAAACAAAGGTTCATTTAACATCACACGAGATGCCAAGGTGAACATCAGAAAATGATTAAAATGCACATTTTTGATTCATTAACTTCTAGTTATGAAAAGAAAAGAAGGTAAGAATAGAAAGAAAATGTAAGGAATAAAATGTAGTATTATGTTTAACTGTAAAGAGCAAATAGTACACTATAACATATAGTAATTACTACACTTCATAATAAATGGTAAATGGCTGCAGTTTTTATCCAGTTTTCTTCTTCTATTTCAATGCTTATTTTCCATTTCCCCCCTTTTATATTTGTAGTTATAGTGACCCAGCTTACCCGCAAGAATCAGTCTGTTTTTCATGTTGGGGCTCAGGTTTTGTCCCCCCCTTTTTGTCAGCAGGGAAACACAGCCGGCTGCATTTGTCCTATCCTTTATTAAATATCCTACTGAACTACACAGGAAGACAAAACGATATAAAATGATGAGCTCTCGTAGTGTCACTCAGGCTGGCTGCACACATAACCTGACTTCTGTGAGAGAGGAGAACAGACCGGCAAAAAAAATGAACACATGCCAAGATAACATTCATTCCCTGGTACTACAATCATTGCAATTCAAATTTACAGCGATCCTCTTCTGTGCCGACCACCATTCAGCGTTCAAAGTGCATCAACACTGACCTCTGAAGTCGCCGTGGGGACGGGCGACAGAGACAGCTAAAGCCAAATTCACTAATTTTCCTCTTTCACAGTCATGATTTAAACATAGAACCACCACATGAGGATATATCTGTACCAGAAAAGCGATGAATATTCATGCATCGTTGGTCTGTCGGAGCGGAGCTCATCAAAATGTGTCAGTAATTAATCTAATAAGCTAAAACATGATTTTACTGGACAGTACATTAAGTCTTTCCTCATCTTTTTTTTTCTCCAAACTGAGCGAAACAGCAGCAAGGGGCCTGGTTATTATTATTCAGAGGGATATTATTCATCATTTTAAATCTTCAAAGCGCTTAGATGAATATAGATGAGGAGACCCCTGTGAAACTGCAGTCAAATGCTGCCAGTCCTGACAGAGATGCAATACACTGCAAAAAACACCCCCATCTTGACAACTAATTTACTGGTACTTCCTGCCCTTTAAAGCAATTTAAAACATCTGCCAAGACTGACCTGTTTAGTTTCCTAAGAATGTCTTGAAAGGTCATGAAGTATCTGGTGTGACAACAATACTTAAAGCAAAACACATTCTCAAGAGGAATCTTGACAACTATAGAACATGAAATGTTTTTGAGGATTCATTAGACTGTATTGTTTGTTAAATTGGACATTTTTGCTGTGTTCATTTCCCAAGTTGCTGGAACAGGGGGGGGGGGCTCTTGTGTCATAGGTCCCACTTCATACTTTTAATTACGCAAACATCATTAACGCTTAGGTGATTAAATAAAAAGCTTTGCCCCAATGAAATTAGACAAATAATCCGCAGGCAGCACCAGAAGGTTCTCCGGTTCTTTAATTCTCTTTTTTCCCCTTTTTGGTCATTTTACCTCTTTCTCTTTCCTCCTACTGTTTCACTGTAAAATATTATCATGGAAATGAGTGAAATTAAACAATGTTTCATCACTAATTTAATGTAAAAAGATAAGTTTGTCAATTTCCCTTACTTAACTTCACTTTTTATTTTTAAAATTAAAAGTATAAGGTTGGCAATATTATATATTTCCTAATTGTCAACACATCCCATAAAAAGCGAAAAGCAGCAATTAATTGATCATTCTTGTCTTAATCCTCTGTAACATGGACCTCCACTGATCTCTGAAAACTATTAAAAACACATCAGTGAACCGTGATCAGGTGAAAAGCTCCAATATGATGAATTTGTTCAACCTGGCTACAGTATTTTGAGTCACTCTCATGTACACCTTAGGTTATGTAAATACCATTAGTGCACCAAATGTGCCATCTCAACACCTCCTCATACCTAAACGACAGAATAGGCCTTTTGCCCATGACTCCCAAAAACGACATATATGTCAGAGTGCCAGCAACTGGCGTACCGGACCTCCGTCAGCACGGTAACAATAATAAACATGTGGTTAATGTTGTGAAACAGTCACAGTATGACCACTACTATTACTTGGTTAGGTTCAGGAAAAGATTCCGGTTTTGGTTAACGTAACTTAACTTACGTACGCAAGTTGAAATAAGTCAACGTTGCTTTCCGGTTTTACGCGGGACATGGACAGCGGCCTGCTGGGTGTAAGTCCTGTGTTTGTTCCATAGACTGTATAAAAGAAGTGGACATAGCAACTGTGACATCACCCACTGGTTTGTGGACAACCATTTTGAAGCCTCGAGTTTGGCATTTTGGCCATCACCATCTTGGTTTTTTGGAGCCAGGAGTGACCGTATTTGGACGAGAGCGTGGCGCTAGCTAGCTTGGTTAGAAAGGTGCGTCCGTAATTCACGTTAACGGCGATATTAATTGGGAAGCTAATTTTGGCTAGCGAAAAACAGGCTTAAAACTAAATATACTAACTGGAAAGAGTCACCGTCAATCACAAGGTGACCACGCCCTAAAGTATACCCTGCTTTATCATCTATTTTACTTGTAATAAGCTGCTTGCACAGATGACCTATGCGGCCGTATTTTTGGGGATGACAGTCTGCCGAGAATAGTCCCCAATAAATACGCTACTTACTCCGGTTTGGGTAACGTTTGCTCAGCACTGCCATTGTTTTAGAAAATTCCTTGATGAAACAAAATATTTATGAACTGTTTTTAAAGAGTCATGTCTTCAGTAGAAACTAATGGGCTTAGGGCGGAGAGTCCAAAACAGAGTAGGAAAGTCAGAAAGTATTGAGAGATGGATGAGCACATTGTTGGTTTAGTTCTTTGTGTGGGATTAGTTGATGAAAAATAAAAAAAGAGATTATCACCAGCTGTATCCTGATTTCCAAACATAATTTTCAGTTCCATTCCTCAGAAATCCTTCTTTCCTCTCGTTTGAACATAGAAAAAAAGTGTGGTTTCTTTTATTCATATTATTACAGGCATTGTTTTCATTATTAGAAAAAATAACTATCTAAATATCTAAACCATGACCAAGGTTAACCTTCACTTCATCTCCTGCCCACACTTTGAATATAACTGGGAGCAGCCTCAAGTGTATTGGCCTTGTCTGTGTATTTGCACTGAAATGAAAATGGCTTCTAATACTACAACAAAAGCTGTAAAGACTATGTGGCAAATGAAGAACTGGCCCTGATAATGTGAGTGAAAAAGAAAATCTGATTATAACACTTGTCAATGTCGCTATACAGTTGTTACTATTTCACTTAGTTTGAAACACAAAATACAGCTAATGAGCAGAATTTGATCAGACAATTCAGTACTAGTTCCATTAATTCCCATTTTAATGCAAAGAGAAAACGTATGTTGTAAAGTTGAACTAGCTTAAAATGTTTTACAGTGCTGTGTGTTTCACTCCTCTCCTGCTCGTACCCTCCTATTTATATTTATTGTGGGACTCCAGCAGCTCCATTACTACAGGTCAAGGCACTATGCAGGGAAAGAGAGATTAACTCTGAGCAATTAGAGAAGTGAAATTCCCTGGCAATGTTTATTATCCTGCCTTCAGTCTTGTTCTGGGGCCCAGCTAGTGAAATATAGATGTACATTCAATATTTAACATACGGACTTTAAAGTGGGCCATAGCCTTAGTGTTAGGAAAAAGGAAGAAAAATTAGGCAACTTTATCCAGTTGTATGAGCAGGCATTTCTCACGTGGGCACCAAAAATCTGCAACTTCCTACACAGATTTTCTCAGGGCATCAACGCAACAACTAAAAAGACAAAGCGGCTTTTAAACAACTGAGTGACGGCCCAGCGCGGCTTGGGACTGGCAGCTGGAACCGATGACGAAAAGCTGCAGGAGCAGCCAAGAATGTGGGAAGACTGAAGTGCAACCACAGGTGGGCTGTCCAGAGGCGGAGCGGATGACGTGTTGATAAGCCCTGATTGACAGGGCAACAGATTACATGACATTAAAACCTTACAGCATGAGGATATAACGAACTGGCCCCCAGAGACGGTGACACTGGGATTCATAAGTTTTTCAATGGACATTATTCCTGAGGGGATATTTTAAACGCAGCCGCTTTAAAAGTATGATTGTCTCAGATAACTGTTAATCCAGCAGACATGTAAGCGATAACATGCAAAGAGGTTTCAGACAGACAAACAAATGAGGAGGAGGTGAACTCTCTGCCACCGTCTTAAAATCATCACTTATGTTTTAAAGTTGTAGTCAGTTTAACCAGTTGGGGTTGACTGGTACAACCCTGTCTCCTAGAAATTACGTTGATATATGGTATTGATTTGTTTTCCGAGTCATGTTGTGAAAAGAAACATAACTGCTGCGCTGCCTGGATTATGTTCAAAGGCAACGTTTTTGTGTGTGTAGTAAGTGCTACATTTAAGTACCACACACTAGTCGGACTTTGGCACCTGAGTTCCACATGTGGTTAGGTTAAGAAAACAGCACTTTGGTTCAGGGAAAGGCTGGTTTTTTGTTCAATCTTAACAAAGTAAAACACGTCATGTCTCACACTTCAATTCGCTGTGTGCTTCTTCTGCATCAAACCACAATCGCTCCCTAACCTTAACCAAGTGCTGTGGGTGCCTAAATATAACTATGAAAAAGTCTGATAATGCTGATGTTGCTCCCGATGGGTCAGGCCAGCGCCTTGCATGGCAGCTCCGCCGTCATCGGTGTGTGAATGTCGAGTGTGAATGGGTGAATGAGAGGCAACCTGTAAAGGGCTTTGGTCCGCTAAGGTGGGAAAAAAAGCGCTATATAAATGCAGTCCATTTACCATTAGTGACTGGTTAAACTAACCTCATTTAGATAATCACATCACCTGATTGAGATGATATGGTATTGGTATTCCAGGGAGATATAGGACATATGCAGGGGCTGCCCAGGAGCAGGATTGAGAACCATTGTTGTAAAGTCAGCATGGTGTCTTGTAAAAGAGATACAAACATACAAAAACACCAGCATGGTCACTTAATTTATTCTTAATGAACAATAATTGTTAATATCACCAACAAGAAGAAGTTAAAGAGCCGACTTGTAGAAAAATAAGGTCTGGATCCACTATCTAGGGGCTTTTATAGGAATTGCATTTTAATGCTCTTCCACTTGTAGCCACGATGACTGACTCAACACTGGGTTCCACCATTTTTATAATTACTCAGATGTGCTGAAGGCTGGAACATCCTGGAATGGGACAATATACGGTTATGTAATATGTGACATGTTCAAAGCTGTCTTGTTTATTTGCAGATCACTTACAATTCCACTACAGGGGTTAAAGGTAGGGTATGCAATATTGGAGAAATCCAATACCGTGATATCGAACGACCCAACATGTAAGGTAACTAACAATAACCAGGTTGTGTGTTAGCTTAGCTAGGTTAGGAGTTAGCAAATTGCCCCTACAGTTGCTGCTGCGAAGAGAACAGCCAGAGAGGACGAGACTTATTTCCCAGAGCAGGCAAACCATTTCCAGACAGCGATTCTCATAACTCTCCAGTTACTATAGCCAACGTCACATCAACAGCATATCTTGGCAAACTAGAAAGTAAGCTGGATGTCTGTCCATAAGTAACTTAAATAATTTAACTTTACCTGACACCAAGGTCCGAAATGAACACTCGCCAAGCGACAAATGCGGGTAGATTTTCAGTTTGGCGAGTAAATCTCGGAAGGCCATCGGCCACACTGGCCGGTAAATGTTTGTACCAAAATAATCATGCAATAACAAACTATGCTGAGTGTCTCTACCGTGTGTCTTTGGTGTCAATTACGGGCGCGCTGCTTCTGTCCTCTGTCTGTGTCGGAGTTTGACACACACACACAGTCTATGCGTGTAATAGACACGCCGGTCCACCGTGGCAGTGTCACGTTCTCATTCCAAGTCAAGGTCAAGATAGCAATAATATATATGCAACATCCTGTTTTCAAACTAAAGCTTGCTGAGAAACATTTAGGTGATGGAGGCAGTTAGGTTTAGGCCCCAAAACTACTTGGTTAGGTTTAGGAAAAGATCATGGTTTGTGTTAGAATAACTACTTCCTTATTACAATCAACATTGATTATTGATTCCACACAGGAAATTAACCCCCGAACTCCAGTGTGAAAGTCCTGTATTTGACCCACTACATTTATATTTGATCCTTAAGTACATTTAATAACAAATACTTCAGTAGAATTTGGAGATCAACACTTCTTGAGTTGTATAGAGGCTTGTATTGATTCATCTTTGATCAACATATTAAAATAATTTTGCTACAAATGTGACACAAAAAGGCAATTTATGTTTTTCTTTGATAACAATGAAAATGCTTGGCCGTTGTATTTTTTACATTTACCGGTCGTATTGACCGGAGAGTCAAAAAGTTATTTTTGGACACTGCGTGACACACAAATCATGGCTGGAATAGTGTTGTGTGTTTATTTCCCATTTACAAAGCCAGGGCTGAGTACAAACACAGGAGCTTTTATTCAGCAGACACACAGAACGGACAGCCAGCCGACCGTGACGAGATATTGGCTTGATTTGCCAAAAAGACGTGTATTGGATTAGAATCGCATACCCCACCTTTAATGAGCGGTTTTATCTATATAGTCTTTCTCTGCCACTCTCTCTCTGTCGCTCTCTCTCCCCCTCTCAGTCTGTCTTGTCCTCAGCAATTATTCTGACTCCTTTTGAAAGTATGATGATGACAGTGATTTAGCTTGTTGGAGGAGTGACGACTTGACGGGGAATGCCTAAAGGCACACAATACTCTCTGATGTATAAAGGCCTATTCTTACTCTGCTATGAGTATATGTACTTCTATGTGTGTGTGTGTGTGTGTGTGTGTACAGTACAAACTTTTTGTATAGAATATACCTTTTGGGGACATACATTGTTTGGAATTTGCAATTGAGTTTTGGTTAAGATTGGGATCAGGTATGTAGCACTTGTCGTTACGGTTAGCTATAGCCTCCAGAGAAATCCTGTGCGTGCATGTAGGTAATGTCTCCTCAATTATCAAAGACGCTCAAGGACTTTTGGCTAATTATTATATTGGATAATAACAATTGAAATTATTAAGTTTACATCTGAAATGAATCAACTGCAGCTGATGTGTGTACAGTCTTTATCACAGCAGTTGTGATACTTTGACATGTCATAGCAGGTAATAGGTGTTACTAATAACATTAATGATCATTTAGTGTGTCAGTCATGTCAGTGAAACAGGATGCCATCACTAACATTATTAGCAGCACTTGTGTTTGCCAAGTAAAAATGTCCTCTGTGAGAAAAGATCAAGGCAGCAAATTAAGATATTTTATACTAACTGCATTTGTATAAAAAGGTTCTATAAATAAACTTGAACTTAATGTTACATTCATTTATTTATAATCTTTGTAACATTTCTGCATCTTGTGATGCAATTTAATGTCATCACATTGCATCCCCAGCTGTGGTGCTTTCCACCAAAGCAATGTTTGAACTTCGTGCAGTGAAGTTGTGTGTGTGCGTTTGTATATGAGGGGAAGAGGGTATGATGCATGTTGTATGATGATGTTTACGTAACCAGGTGTAATGTTTCCTAGCAGTTGCAAAATTGTACAATATTTCAGCATGCTAGGGGGGTTTGTGATTTTACTTAAGTGTAGCCGAGGCCAAACTGCCAAGAACCGCTGCCATTATTTTCTGGGGTGTATGTGTGTGATTCTGTAAGGTGGGGTAGCAGATCCAGCCCCTGCCACCAGACCCCAGCAAGCACAACCTGAAACCAATTTTCTTGATTACTTCTGTGTTCTTGCAGCTTTTCTGCTCTGGCTTGTTCCCTCCACATGATGAGAGGCATTTTTATGAGTGTGCAAGTCCAAAAAGCCTGTGGTCAGCTGCAACAATCAGAAGCAATGTCACACTAGCATCAAGTCTGTAGTAATGCCACCGTGTCGCACTTAATTTTTTAAGAGCTACATTTAATTTATATAAAATATGGCAACAGCTCTGATGACAGCTCAAAACAAAAACTAATCAATCCTCTGGAATTTCGATGACTTTGGGCCAGTTTGACATCTAACAGCACATGAAAATAACTTTTTTATTTTGTATAAAACAATGTTAATTTCTTGTGTACTGACTGCCATGTATGGGACATGTTGTGTTCCAATGCCATACTGTATACTAATACAATACAATATGCACTAATCTTCTAGTCTAGTGTTCTCGATCTTTGGACTGATCAACTGATAATTTCACACATTTGGAAACTTGATGTTGCATACATGTTGTGACCACTTGGGGGCAGAACAAATTTCCAACAAGCTGACATAACATTAATATTGCTAACGTGTTAACAAACAGTTACCTTAATTTAGAGTTGTGTTTCTGTTTATTTACTATTCAATCTCCTTTTAGCTCTGGTTTAGGTTCCACCAACTGTTGAGAAAAATGTACCTTACCTGCTAAATTCCCCACTATGTTCATCAGCTAGTCACTGACTTTGTCTGCTGCTTGGTGCTAAGCAGGAAGTGGACAGGGGGTTTGCCACAGCTGGAATGCTGGAATGCAATAAGACCGAACCATTCAGTTCATGTGCTGCAAAACCAAAACTGTCAGAAGCTAAAACTACATAGACTCTCTATCTTGAATCTCATTCAGACGCCAGTGCTGAATAACAGCACACTCAAAAATCAAGGACATTTTGGAAATGTATTAGGGCTGCAACTAACGATTATTTTAATAATTGATTAATCTGTCGATTATTCGGATAAAAAAAAAACCATAAAGCATTAATTTCCAACCCTTTTATTCAAAAACAGAACTGACACTGCAAAAAAATCTTCAGAAAGTGCACAAACCGGTTGCTCTCTCTCTCCCTCCCTGTTTCTTTTGCATATCTTGCGATTAACACACGTTTTCGATGTATTTAGTGTGAAATGCTCCCACACCTTGGATGACTTGGGTCGTACTGATTTCTCTGCCTCTGCCGTGCGTTTCAGAACAACGTTACGGGTCTCTGATGGTGTTTTTGCTACCTCCGCTCTGCTCCGCTGTTTATATTTCTGCTCCGCGCTCAGCCGCGTTTTTTTTTTGTTTGTTTTTTTAATACTCAAACTTCTCTGCGTCTTATTGAGTGGCGTAAAAATCGCGCGACACAACGAATCGATAATGACACTCGTTGCCAACTCGATTTTTAGCGATGCGTTGTTGCAGCCCTAAGATGTATACTTTATACTTTGTAGGAATTTGCACGGAGCTCCAGGCACAGCTATTGTGTGTGTTTCCTCGGTGATTACAGCTGATAAAGCAAGTTTTTGGAAAAACTCTCCTTGTCCTCTCTTTCTGTTCTGTGTTGATTCTGGTCTATTTGGTGAATGAATTTCACATCAAAGTATTGTTCAAATGATACATCAGAGCACCCCACAGAGAACTTATGAAAATAACCTAAACTGTGTAAGATACATAGACATAATAAAAATGGTGTTGCAGCTCGGTGATGACAATATTTGACAGTACTGTACTCTGCTCCACCTGTTCCTTCTTTCCCTACCAGTCTAATCCCTTTAGCTCTGTGAACTTCTTACCCACTGAAACAGATAATTTCTTGCCCCCAACATGCGGGCAACATGCAGCGGCGCACTATCTGCCCATAGCCGTGTAAGCTCACATAGTTGTCCATGGCAGGTACCCCGCGCTGTTTGCCCCCAGAAGATGGAATTACCCAGACAGCCATGGAGCGCTCCAAATGGGGGAAGAGGTGAATCGTAATGATGTTTACATCAACACCATAGTGCCACTGCCTCACCACGCCAAAGATTAACTTAATCTCATGTCACAACTGCAGTGGAAACGTCGCTTCCGACAGAGAATTTTTCAAAAAGAACATGGGGGGGGGGGGTGGTCTGGGACTTTTATAAGTAGACTGTATCCAAGCGTAAAGAGAATTTCCTCCCAAAATAAAAAGCATGTAGATAGGGCTGCTCACAGGGGGGCATGCTGGGTAAATGCATGGTGTGTCTTTGTGTGCACCTGTCTCTGTCTCTCTCTCTGTGTCTCTTTTGTTCAGTGAAGATATAGACTCCTCTTTCCTGAATTTGCATTTATATTCCTACATCCTAGAAGCCCGAATCTGAGTCACTGGCTGTTGCCTTCTTGAGGGCACCATGCTTCCGGACAGTGAACAATCTAATCACTGCTGGGTAATGATAAAACATTTTTTCACTCTTCCGTTTTCTTTGCTTGTCCACATTGCTCTTCCCCAAAGTCTTCCTCTTATTTTCCGCTCGTGTTTTTCCTTCTATGCTGAATTCGCCCTCAGCTCCAAAAATCCTTTTTACTTAATTTTCTCCAAACTTTGTTTCAATTTCTGCTTCATTATACTATCCTTTCATGTCAACCACCTCCTATATTCCCTCTTCTCTGCCTCCTCTTTTCTTCCTTTCCAAACTATCATCTCCTTTTTCTCTTTACTCTCCATCCACATCCCTTTCCACACTCACCGTCTATCCTACAGCAGCTCCTCTACTTTTTCCATCTTCTTCTCCATCATCACCAATTTCACCTCCTTCACCACTTCCTCTCCCTCTTTGCCTTCACCTTGCCTTCACCTCTCCCACAGAAACAGATGAAAACACTACTCCCAAATGTCCTTTCCCACCCATGATTTCTGCTCGCCTTTTACCAAACTCCAGGACATCGAAAGGCAGCCATTTATCACGGCTGCACAGCTAAACTAAGTGGCCCGCAAGTATTGAGGCAGTCATAAATCTGAAACGCTAGGGGGGCATGTTTCAGTTTGTGCTGGAAAGGGTCAGGAAACATTCAGCACCATGTTCATCGTGTGAGAACTGCAGATGGCATACGGAGTTTGGCTCAAATCCAGAGCTAATTAGTGAGGTGTGATTTTTACCTAAACATAAGCAGGAATGTAATCTACATCTGCTGCTCAGCATTCATGGTAAACAGAAATGATGTGCTGGAAAGCTTGCCATATGATGACATAAATGGTATATCGCTGCAGTTTTGCCTTTTATTTGTATCAGTTGAACCTTAAAAAAGGTACACTGTGGCATTTTTTGACCACAAGTAACGCTATAAAAAAAGGTATGTTTTCACGAGTGGGTCTCCGTACTGTTTGTATGCTTGAGCGCAATGTGATACACAGGCCTGCTGCCAGTTTCATGCTATTTTTGCAGATCAGTTGGTGGCAGTAACGTGCAAAGAAAACATAGAAATCTGTCGCCGAAGGCAGTGAAGAAGACTGCTAGCATGGACATAAACAACGCACAATTTAAAATATTCTAAAGAATCTGCTGTAAACACAACTTTTGTTTGTCTACAAGAAAAGTCAGGGCACCTTTAATTATTACCTCCTCACCCAGCCACTTTAATTTGTGACTTTTGCCTTTGCCTTGCATGTCTCAACCAACCAAAAACATGCAACTACTACATAATCACAATGTCAAGGTGTGTGCACAGCACCTGCAGGCTGCATTTCTTTAATGACACAAAAATCACAGCGAACCAGGGATGCCGCACAGAATGACAATAACTTAAGTTTACCATTGTAAATATTTTCCATTACAGAATTTCCTGATCATATTCAGTGTTGGAATTCCACATTACTATGTGCCCATGGGTAGTTACAAACACACACTGTGGTCAAATGTGTAATATAAAGACAACTTCATCATCAGGGAAGCGTAGAGATCATCATTCATCAAGTGACCTGGTGTCGCAGACATCCATTTTGCCGATGTGTCCTTGAGTGTAAATTCGGAGTCCCTGCTAGCTCCAGAGCGACTGCTCTTTAGCTGACTGTGACCTCTGCTGAAGGAATGGATCAGAGAGAGGTGAAGCTGTAAGCACTGACCACAGACTGAGAACTTGACTTGAAAAGAAAAGAAAAAAAAAAAAAAGAGAGTCTGCAATGACGTTAAAAGACTTCTGAACCACATTCATCTGCATACCTCATTAACTAAAATTATTTTCTTCTTCGGTCCTTCAGCCCTGTGTCAAATGGAACTTAACATCAGGGTCTTTATCTTTAAAATAGGACTTCCTTATTGTTCATACTAATCGTTCAATTCCAAACTCTCTATTATAAATAACCTATATGCAAATAAGAACAAAAGGTTAGAAAAGGCAGCAGGTTCGCAAGAAACTTTCTTAGCGTAATGTAAATGGAGCAAAGCCTACAAGTTAGTTCAGCCGGAGAACTTGAGTTGTGTTTCATGTTTTTGCTCTGCTATGCTGCTGCACCTCTCATTTGCAAAACACTGCCAGAAACAAATGCTTTGAATGCTGCTCCTGTATTCTCCATAAGCACCAGCTCCATCTAGCATTCGCCACAGTACAAACCACATGTAATCACTGCCTGGATTATTGTACACAGGCAAGGTTTTATGGAGTGAATGAAGTGCTACATTTATGTTCTGCACCAGAGTGGGTGGCCGGTGGTATGTCACCAATGAAATTCGTTGTCAATTAACATTTTACAGATAAATTCACTATCAACATTTTTGCGACATGACACCATACGCTTAGAGTAATAATCTGATCTTTGTGGGGGGGGGGTCTATAAAATAACTAACTTTAGGGGCGGAGATAGATAAACAACTAATAGCCTGAAGGGTGGGCTTCCCTTGAGAGAGCGAGAGAGAGACTTAACCTTCATGAAGTGGTCCAACACTTTCACACACACGTTTGTACACCTATACTTGTGAGGACTTTCATTGACATAACGCATTCCCAAGCCCCTTGCCCTAACCTTAACCATCACAACGAAGTGCCTAACCCCAACCCCAACCCTTACCCTAAACCTAATTCTAAACCAAATCCTAAAACCAAGTCTTAACCCTCAAACAGGCCTTTGAAGGTGTCTTGAAAAGTGAGGACCGGCCAAAATGTCCTCACTTTCCAAAAATGTCCTCACTCCCAAGGTCTAACCCGCAAACTGGTCCTCACAAAGATGGCTGTACAATAGGACACACACACACACACACACACGCAACAATTGTATCAAGTAAATCGCAAACAAACTGAAACTGCAACACAGTACTAGTAGTCTGAAAGATGCCAACCGAGGCCCATTGCTCAAGGGAGCCCGCTCCGGGTGTTATTTTACCCACTGCTGGCCTCCGGGTGCACTGCAGCCCGTCCCATGTAGCTGCTCCACTAGTGGGAGGATGGTAAAATCCAATACAAAAGCAAGCAGCCAATGCAGAGTCTAGCAGACCACCAGTGCAAGAGCCCACGCATTATACAGTACACATCAACCAGCAATGTTGTTCAACAAGTGTCATATCAACGGTATCTTTAAACTATTTTATTTCTCCAATTTAAATATGAAGGTATGACGGCGCACACCACATAACCCAACAGCCTAGAAAAAGTAAAAAGTCATCCTCTTACCGGTACGTAGACAAAATAGTGGCCTGTCCTCAGCAGGCTGCGGTCGCCGGTCCTGGCACCCATGATGCTGAAGGGCGACGTCCCCTCTGTATGCAAGGCCGGACCGACTGGGTCAGCTTTGTCGACAGGAGCCCCAGTGAGGTGCACGCGCAACAGCCCGGTGACGTAAGGCTCCTGGCCTCCCAGTCAGTGTCACCACATAAAGGAAAGCACCTCTCGCACTCTGCCGAGGTCGGAAGAACAGTGGTGAAAGTCTTTCCAAGGTTCTGCCCTGATGTTCCTTGCCTTGTAATTCAAGGTCTCCGAACTCACTGACAGTGTCATTGGCGGACTCTCCGAGAGGTTTAGCGAACTTCCCCACACCTCAGCTCTCTCCTGTCGCTCCCTTTCGGCCAGAAGTGTTGATCCTTAGGCTCCAACGTGGCTATCAGCTCACTATCGGGGAGACGCCTGGTGGTGAGATCATCCACGGGTGACTGGTAAAATTGGGACCACTTTATTTTAACTGGCCAAGTGTGTGTTGGTCCGAATCCCACATTCAGCAGCATCGGGTCCGGTCGCAGAGCTAGCATCCTCCGTAGCAGAAGCGCTAGCGCAAGCGGTGAATTTCTGTTGTCTAAAGCGTTTCTAACTTTTATTTGTGGAAAAAACGACGAAACTAGCCAGGCTTGTCGGCCCTTTTGTTTTTCCGGTGGCATGGTAGCTACCACCACTTTCTACTCTAAACATTATAAAAGATCGTTTTGATGACAGGCCGCCCTACATGTAGCGGCTTCTTCTTCCAAATAGGTTCGAAGTTCACGGCTCGCGCGCTCTCAACAGGCATCGCTCGCGCCGCAATCTACTGCGCCTCGTGCGGGCCTGGTGGTGAAGTGCAGCCATGCTGTCATTCACGACCAGAGAATAGCGGCGAGTAGTTCTTTTGGAAAACGTGTTTCTTTTTCTTTTTTTTAGCCCGTTTATTTTGTTAACGTAAATAATACTCCTTAACATTGAAAAATGCGTTATCTCTGATTAAAATAATGGCTGTAGGCAGATGGCTGTGGGTAGATGTATGAGTTTACTGTTTCCCATGATTCCCATGAAACTCGAACCCTGCTTGCCACGATAAGTAACAGCATTTCTTCATTATGTTGATAGAAAATTTGATCCGGGTGGAGTTATGGTTAATTTTAAATGGCACATGCTGTTGCTAATTAGTTAAACATCATTTCTAGGAGATAATACCTTTTAATCTATCTCCATTACCATAGCAACATAATGTAAATGGCAGGGCACTACAGAACCCTCTGAACCCTGATGGGGGTCCTGTGGTTGGAGTCTTTTCCCCATACAGCTCTCTGTCTACTGTGTGTACTCTTCATTATGTGTCTCAGTTAACTACTCCATCCTGAGTACTTAAGCAGAAGTGAGAGCTCTCACATTACACTGAGAGAACAGAAATGAGAGTCAGTCGCTGAATGCCAACCACTGGATTATAAATGATAATCATGTTAGCGCTGGGACCAGCATCTGAAGTGAGTGCTGATTATCATGAAACCACGTGCTTTGTTAGGATGCTGGTAGCTTAGCTTAGTGTCTCTATCAATCACACGCAAACTAAAACACACACATTGCACACTATGTTCTCATTCAGCTGATGAAGTGCCGACCACTGGTTCTAATCAATTTACAGATATGATACAGGTGCCAAGAGATGTTTTGTATGTTGCATTTGTTTTCTTTTATGTACACAGCAGGGGTGGAAGTAACGAATTGCTTTTATTCTCAGTAATTTTACGTTTTACCTCATATATTGTTGGCCTTTTTCGCTACATTTCTAGCTGCATCCGTTACAGAGTAAAGTAAAAGTCATGATAAACTTTGTGAAAATGGAGCAAAAGAAAGGAGCCAAAGCGGCTGCTGGTTTGGCTGCAGCTCCTTGGCAGAGCTCCTTGTCCGACAAACGCACGAGTGTTGTAACTCTCTCTGCAGATGAGAACATCAGCAACCACTGCATTGCCTAGCAACGTAGCAGAGTGTGTGTGTGTGTGTGTGTGTGTGCGTGCTACGTGGCATGCAAAAACTCAAGCAAAGGCTCTCTTTGCTCTAATGTGCGTGGCCTTGGTGATGCTTTATTCTGCTGTTAAAGTGGCAGGTTATTTAATTTATGTATCTTAATATTGCTTGTTGAACCTGCCTTGGGCAGCTCATTTATGTTTATTATTTGTCTGAGCTTTGTCCCATTTTCTGGTTGATTCTCGTAAGGCAGTTGAACATTAATAATGGATCAGTTGCATGCACAGGCTGCAAATGTCAGTCTATAGATACTGTATATTGTCGGTTTGGACATGATGGCTCTGTGCTGCAGTTCGCACTCAGCATGTTGTTGCACTTGTGTGTACGCAGACGTGTTAATGCACTATTCTGTAGCCAAAGGTGTTCTTTGATTTAATAGCTCTATCATATAACATCATCATCATAAACCCCTTTTTCATAAATGTAACACAGTAACTTTTATTTAGAGTGACAGATCTACTCTACTTTGATTTGAGTCCATTTTTGAACAAGTACTTTAACTCGATTAATATTCCTTTAAAGTAACCATATTTGTACTTGAATAAAATATTCTAGTACTCCAGGGATGGAAATCCCTGCTACACAGTATGTTTCTGTCCTTGTGCCTTTTTTGTATTTACACAATTTCCCCTTCTCACGAACACCTGCACACATTGTGCATAATCATATCTGAAGGACTGTGTGTGTTTGTGTGCATGTGCCATTCTCACTAAGCTGTCTCACTATTAACAATTGGCTCCTTTCACAGTGATGCTACACCTGCCAGCTATTGTTGCTGTACTTGCTAGTTGGCTGTGCACACAGTTTAGCAGTGAGGGGCCTTCAGATGATGAGTTTGCAGAGGAAACAAGCCAATCAGCTGCCAGATACTGCTCTGTTTCACTCCTTTATTGGCAGCTGGAAGTAAGGAAGAGGCAAAGCTTTCCTGATTGTTTGTGATCACTGGGATTGCAGATTGAATGTGTGTGTGACTGGAATTTCCAAGAAAGGCTTTTCTGAAAGGAAAACTTTTCTGAAAGGAAAGTTTGTGTGCAATTTTTGTGATATGGTTAGCCTTTGTAAAGTTGGAGAAATTATTGGGCAGATGAGAAATGGAGGGGACCCTCAAATTAAAATGTATCGGACGCCAATGCAAAGACACAGTGACGCACATTTACATCATAACCATTTTGCAAACTATGCTAGAGTGTTTTCATTTAGATGCATTTTTATACCATTCCATGCATCCATTTCCATTATAAATATACAAAAAAGACATCTAAGGCCACTCTTGAGACTTGCTTGAGTAATGTCATCCATCACAGTGAACATCGTGTCTGTCTTAATTTTTCTCAAGATTGTCAAAGTGCCTTGAACGGTAAGAAAACTACATCCATAAATCCAAAACTGTTTTAGCGGTTCGATCCCGGCTCCTATTGTCCAAATGTCCTTGAGCAAGACACTAAACTACAAGTTGCTCCCGATGGGCAGGCCAGCGCCTTGCTGCCACGGATGAACGAGCGGTAAATTGTAAAGTGCATTGTCCGTTAAGGTAGAAAAGTGCCTTTACAGAAAACAATAGTGAGCATGGCATCCCATGTCTGCAGTGGTGAAGTCTGATGCTTTGGACACATTCGCAGCTGTACAATGCACAATGCAGTGCAAAATTGTAATTAGCCTGAAATGAGACCGGCTTTGGTTTCAATAAGTTAACACATCGTTTGCCCAGAGTATCAATGTATTGCTTAAGTTCTTTTGAGTTTCTTGTCTTCTTTGTATGTTTCATCCCAGCCAAATTCAAAAAGGACTGCTCAGTGTACACACTCACACACACACACACAAAACAGGCATGCAGACTTATAATAAGCATCGGGCTGCTGTCATAACAGCAGTCAAGAGCTGAATAATGGATGGGAACAAATAGAGACAATTACTTAACAGCTTGTCAATTCAATTAGCCTACTGTTTTAATGGCTTAATCACAGTCAAACCACCCTCTTTCTTTATTTTCCCTCCCCTGCCTCTCCTCCCCTTTTTATTTGAAGAAGATGACATGAGAGAGGAAGACGGAGGACAAAACTAAGCATTGCCCCCGAATAGCTGTAAATGAAAGAGGAGGAAGGAAGCGAGAGGAACGAAGGAGGAAGGAAAGAAGTACGGAAAGCGAGAGAGAGAAGGAAAGAAATACCCTTGCCTGGAGGAGCCTCCTCATGTTGATGCTGCCTGTCAGACCCCTCTCCCTCTATCCCCATGTTTCCTGTCTGCCTCTATATTGTCCAGTATCTAATAAATCTATAAACCTCTATATAATCTAAAAAAAGATCTTCAAATAAAAGTGTATGTGTTGTGTAAAGTTAGCTGCATATAAATGTAATTTCTAGGAGACAAGGTTGCCAGTACACATGAAGAGAGACGCACCTAAACAGACGTAGAAACAAGGATGCATTCACAGCCACAGCACACACAGACACAACGTACATTTACGTCAGTATTGTGCTTAAGTACAAATTTGAGATACTTGTTCTTTACTTGAGTATTTCAATTTTATGATCCTTTCTACTTCTACTCCACTACATTTCAGAGGGAAATTTTGTACTTTTTACTCCACTACATTTATCTGACAGCTCTAGTTACTTTACTAAATAAGATTTTTGCACACAAAACCGGTGAAGAACTCGTACTATATAATGTTGTGTTATAAATTAAACTACTCAACAGTATTTACAGTACAAGTACAACTGAAATGATTAACAAGTTAGTCATTGACAGAATATTGGAAACTATTTTGATAGTTGACAGAAGTTATTCTTCATGCAAAAACATTTCATGGTTCCAGGATTTGCAGCGATTCCTTTTAGTTATTTGAATTTATTTGGAATAATTGAAAGGTTTGCACTGCTGGTTGGACAAAACAAGCATTGTGAAAGTGTTACTTTGGGCTCTGGATAATTGTGACTACATTTCTCACTATTTTCAGAATTTTTAGAAGCTAAACAATCAATCGATTAATGGAGAAGATAATCATCAGATTAATCCATAATGAAAATAATCAGTAGTTGCAGTCCTCCACCTCCACCAAAAACAGTAAAATCCTGCTTTTATATTAATGCATGAGTAATAATAATGTAATGATATAATACATATACTATATCATTATAATATAATATTTTGTGTAAAATATGTACACACATATTGTGTATAATACACACGTACACATGGCATACACTCACAGCTACAGCTGTTATCCCATGCTTCTCTCACCCAGCAGCCCCAGCAGGGTTTGACAACCGCAGACTGAAACACGGAAACATGCGGTTGCCTGGTGTTTCCAAATACCACAGAGAGCTCAAACACACACACACACACACACACACACACTCATACACAGTTAATCTTCATCACATGCCGTCTTTGCTTCTAGTTTTTTGTCCTCCAGCTTAGTTCCAGCCATTTCTCTCCCTCTCTCTCATTTTTCTCCCCAGTTACATCTTTATACCAGCTTGACAGTCAGTTCCTACTTCTATCTCCTTTTTTCCCTTTCTTTTCTTGTTCTGTTCCTCTGTCTCTCCTTCCATTCTTGTTCTTATTGGCTTAACTACCTCATCTATATTCTCCTTTACAATTCCCTTTGTTTTACTCCACATCTATGTTGGGATTATAGTGGTGGTCAGGAAGACAGAAAGTCATGCTCATTACCTGAGGGTTGCCAGTTGCAGTGGGAAGTCTAATTTATTTTCTTTTTACTCAAATCCCATGTACTTCCATTTTATGATTAATTGCCGATTAATTCAATTTTCATGAGCTGCCAAAACGGTAACATTTGCATTACTTGCCAAAGATGCTTGATATTAATTTCTACATGAGGATCGATTCTCTAAATAAGTCTCAATTTTTCTGCATCAATATGTCTATCTCAAGTTGCCTCCTCGCAAACCTCACAACCACAAACAAGATGCAATTGAGCTGACTAATGTCCCGCCATAATCACCATTAAATATAACCAGTTATCCTAATGAGGTCATTAATTAATTAATAAGTAAATATTCTATGGCAGTGTGTGTGTCTTCACATCACATAGGACCTGTTAATGTGATCTTTATATATTAAAGCGTTATGGTAGTTTGAAGACAATTGTTTGCGCCTCATTTAAAGTGCAAATGTATGTAGCGAGATGCTCAATGGTCTAATCAGCTGTAGTTTATGTTTCAGCAGGTGTTATTGTGTTACAGGCTTGTTTAGAGAGTAGTATCGCAAAGTGTGAGTAACGCTTATTAAAAAGGTACAGGAAAGTAGTTGTAGCTCCCACCAGCACCATTTTGTATCTGGACTTCTGTGGGGAAAGTCAGAATAAACTCTGGTTGAGGTTTTCTGTGACTTCAAATGCTTCAGATAGGTAATACAGATAAGATAAATAGATACGATCGAAACATGATTCTAAATCAAGTTTAAAAGAAGTTATGATATGTGGAAGTACTTCAAAGAGTGGGTGAGAACATTATTCATTATTCTCTGTGGGGGTAAATTTTGTTTTATTGCGAATTTGTAAAGATCTGTATCATGTCTCACTACCAAATGTAATTGAACACGTGTATCTGGTTCCAAAACTATGAGTTAAGTAGTCTGAAAAAGGCTTGTGTACATTGTCCAGCAAGACAAACAAATGAACACAATATCTGTATTTCATATCTATATTTTATAACACCATGACATTTTAACTTGATGTTCACTGAATGAAACATATTTTATATTTATCATATGTTATAGCCATACAATGAAGTTGTGGGAAAGAGTAGTGGAAGCTAGGCTAAGGGCAGAGGTGAGCATTTGTGAGCAGCAATATGGTTTCATGCCTAGAAAGAGCACAACAGATGCAGTGTTTGCTTTGAGGATGCTGATGGAGAAGTACAGAGAAGGTCATAAGGAGTTGCATTGTGTCTTTGTAGATTTAGAGAAAGCGTATGACAGGGTGCCGAGAGAGGAGCTGTGGTATTGCATGAGGAAGTCTGGAGCGGCAGAGAAGTATGTCAGAGTGGTGCAGGACATGTATGAGAGCTGTAAGACTGTGGTGAGGTGTGCTGTAGGTGCGACAGAGGAGTTCAAGGTGGAGGTGGGTCTGCATCGAGGATCGCCTCTGAGCCCCTTCTTGTTTGCTCTGGTGATGGACAGGCTGACAGATGAGGTTAGACAGGAATCTCCATGGACTATGATGTTTGCAGATGACATTGTGATTTGTAGTGAGAGCAGGGAGCAGGTGGAGGAGAATCCAGAGAGATGGAGGTCTGCTCTGGAAAACAGAGGAATGAAGCTTAGCCGCAGTAAGACAGAATACATGTGTGTCAATGAGAGGGACCCAGGTGGAACGGTGAGGTTACAGGGAGCAGAGGTGAAGAAGGTGCAGGACTTTAAGTACTTAGGGTCAACGGTTCAGAGCAATGGAGACTGTGGAAAAGAGGTGAAGAGGCGAGTGCAAGCAGGTTGGAACGGGTGGAGAAAAGTGTCAGGTGTGTTGTGTGATAAAAGAGTATCAGCAAGAATGAAAGGAAAGGTGTTCAAGACGGTGGTGAGACCAGCGATGCTGTACAGCTTAGAGACAGTGGCACTGAAGAAAAGACAAGAGGCAGAGCTGGAGGTGGCAGAGCTTAAGATGTTGAGGTTCTCTTTGGGAGTGACGAGGATGGACAGGATCAGGAACGAGTACATCAGAGGGACAGCTCATGTTAGATGTTTCGGAGATAAAGCCAGAGAGGCGAGATTGAGGTGGTTTGGACATGTTCAGAGGAGAGACTGTGAATATATTGGTAGAAGGATGCTGAGGTTGGAGCTGCCAGGCAGGAGGTCTAGAGGAAGACCAAAGAGGAGATTTATGGATGTAGTGAGAGAGGACATGAAGTTAACTGGTGTGAGTGAAGAGGATGCAGAGGACAGGGTTAGATGGAGGCGCATGATTCGCTGTGGCGACCCCTGAAAGGGAACAGCCGAAAGGAAAAGAAGAAGATAGTTTCGAGTAATAGACAGTTGTTCTCAGGTGGAGTTGAACTGCAGCCTGTGTTAACATTCATTACACATAATCATGTCTTTTCTGAGCTCAGTGAGCTCAGATAAATCCCACCACTGAACTGTACACACAGAGGTCACCTTCACATGCAGAATGCACCTGGAGGGCCGATCAGGCCCTAACAACGGGAACAAATTTGCACTGAGGTTTCATATACGTAAATCCTGGCCCTTGATGCTTCACGCACACACAAACTACAACTAAGACTCCAGCGTAGGTGGTGATGAAGTTCCTCCTCGTGAGGTTATTTTAAAGTTTTCTTGAGTTAATTAGCTTGTATAATGGTCTCTCATTAGCTTTCTTAGTCATTCAGGTCTCCAGCTTGTTCCTATTAACAAACAACTTTGGATTTACTTTTAAACATTGTTTCTCTGCAGGCTGCTTTGATCAGCGCAAAGTTCACAAAGTGAAAACAAAGCCACCTGAGTCCTTCACCTCACCCACTCCAAACACCAGATCAAAACAACCTGACGGGAGAGACAAACACAAATTAGTTCACCACACACACCCACGGACACTGTTTTTAACTTGCACTCTTTTTGAAAAACTAACCTATAATTTCCTGAGCACATTAAATCCTACTTGATCAGTTCCAGTCTGTTCATTCCTTTCAAAAAAAATAACTAGAAAGGCCACTAATTTCAAATGTATGTTTGTTTTTTTTGCTTGTTTTTGTCTTTTCCAATGTGTTTCTAAGGATGCATTTGAGTCTAAAGATTAAAATATGAATAAACCGATATTGGGGGTGGTGGGGGTTCCAGATCAATAATGAACTTTCAAGCTATAATCTTAAAAAAGCATTAAGAGTGTTATATACACACAGATTACTGCCAGTTAGATCTTAATTTACCAATATTAGTGAGGAGGGTCTGTGATATTTGCTCAAAATAGAGGAACAATGAATTTTGCTATTTGAAATACACAGTGCTGGTTAATTTTGAATATTTTTCCCTGACCACCCTTATCAGGGTTTCAACCACTGAAGAAGGTAAAATTTGTGTTTATCCCTGGCACTGAAATTGTCAGCACATTTGCAAAAATAGCTGACACTGGAAACGAAACCACACACAGCACGTGAGCCCCAGTCCCTGAGGCTGGCACACATGGCAGCTCTAATAAGCAATAACACGTTAATGCCTTGATTTTAAGCCACTGTCTGAACGCATTTACAGGCTGCCATTTAGCTGGCTTCCTCTAATGTACCTGTCCTTATGAAGCTAATGCCTGGCTACGTTCCTGCATCTGACCTGCCTCAGGTGACTGCCTTCACACAGCTCCGAAAACGTCCGCCCCTCCCTCCCACTGTTTATTTTTCTTATTAGCATCTGTTGGTCGCCAGTCGAAAAAGCTACGCTGGCGCTGGCACATGATGCCACCACAACAGCTGCCGTGTTAAAGTGGAAACCAGAAGTAGTCAAACTCTCAGTGGGGTTGGCGTGCCCTCTATCTGACACCAACGTCTCTGGAGTGGCTTTTTACAGGTCTCCCAAAAACCACAGCTGGCACTTTAATGGAGGTCATCTGGAGAAGTGGAGTTCACTAATGGTGAAATGCACAGAGATGTTGCAAAACAGCTCAAAAACACGTCATGGCACGTCTTAAAGATTTATTGCTTTAACAAAGGACTCTGATTTACTCAACATGTGCGACACTGAAGATCTGTCCAGCACTGTCAGTACAGAAAAAAAACCATTCATGTAAAATGTAAAATACTTTAAACGTTTTGCTAGAGAAAAGTTAACTTGCCATAGTAATGGATCCTATATGTACCTCACATGAGAGATCTGTGAAATTTGTGTCAGAGATCCACACTTCCTAACAGAACACACTACAACAATACCTTTGAGGTTTGTTCCATGTTAGCGGACATTTTCTCAGACTAATGTTAATCTGAAAGTAGCCTTACCAGGGGCGAGTGTGCGCCAATCTATTGTGATCTAAATGTCTCCCGAGAGTAGAAGAAGGTAAAGTGGCTCAACCATCACTTGTGAGAGCAGCTTTCTTTGGATGACTCACTTGCTTTCTGAGATTCAGAAAAAGGCTTTGGACATTTTTTGAACAACTCCTCCAAAACCTAAGATTACGTCAAATGACAGCTTTTTTATGTTCAATGCTAAAATTAAAATTTTTGCTTTCTATAATGTCTCCACATGACAAATAAGGTATGGTTAAGGTTAGGGAAAGAAAGTGGTTCTGTAACGACCTGCTGAACACAGGTTTGGACAGGACTTGAAGATCAAGCAGATAGAGATGAAAGATTGTCTTTACCCATTATCAAGAAACAGGACACCAGGCAGGCAAACAAAGAATGGCAGATTTAAGCAGGCTGAGCACAGGCAAAGGGGCACAAATCCAACATTGAGGCATTAGGTCATACAGGTAGGCAGCAGGCAGACGGGCAGGCAAAGTAAGACGATCTGAATCAGAACAAGCCCACTGTGCAGGTATATATCTGCTGATGAGGAAAGTGGGAACAGGTGTGTAGGTGGGCGGGGACGTCAGGTGACCAGGGCTGGCAAGAAAGTCTGGGGGCATCTCGTGGATGGCTGGAGGATGGCAGCTTGTCTGGGGAGCTAGAGGAGCGCACTTGGCCTGGGGGAAGTGAGCAGGGGGCTGGAGAGAGGGACACATCTGTTCAGAACACAAACGCCAGTCTTCTGCATGAAAATCTGACTCAGTACATGCCCATCCACCATACTGACCGCCACACCCTCACATTCCACCTCGCTACACAAAGGGCGCACTACTTTGCTCTACTACTGCATTGGCGCTGAATGTATACCTTGAGGTGCAGAATCGTCAAATATGGACGTAGTTCCTACGAATACTGGGCTGGTTTTTATTCATCACTTCTTATGCATCAACATTTGGACCACTGAGGGTACAAAATAACTGAAATTAACTTGCCGTATCATAATTTGATGATGTGTGTACAAGGGAGAGGGAGCGGTTATCTGCAGCAGTCTCACTGAGAGATCATTTTATATAAAATTCTTGTCTCATGGAGTGAGGCTTATTTCTTAATTTTGTTACTTTGGTTTGATGAGTGCTTCACAAAAGCATTTCCTCTTTTTAATGAAACCATCAAGCTGATATAGAGCTTAATAACATATTCATTGTGCCTAGAATTGTGAATACTATCAGCTGATATCAAGCCACATGAAAACACAAATTACTTCCATTTTTCTTAGATTTTTTTTTTGTTTGTTTTCTTTCTGTAAGTGGATAGTCTGCATTATCCTAAATCACCCAAATGCTATCCTGTATCATTCCATAGCAAATGCACCTCTCCTCAACTATCCCACTCGTCCACCTCATCTTCTTCTCTTCTTTTTCTCTCTTCATTTTATATATATGTTAAGAGCACTCATTTAACATATAGCGTTTTTAGCCCACGCTAGAAGGATGAAAGGCAAGAGAAGAGCTTCATATGCAGCTGGCACTTACAGAGAAACTTAGGTATTTTGAAATTGGTCCAGTATTGAGCTAGAGCTCTGCAGCCAGCAGCCGTGAAACATGCTGCAATGCAATCCTTCAGAGCAATAACGCACCATCAATGTACATCCACTAAAAGGGCTTGCTTTTGCCACTGACAGGCTTGTTGCTGTTGTTATTGTAAGAGTTAGATTTACTTACCTTGTAAACATGATCATGGAGGATTGTTTATCATGTGTATTGATGCAGCTTTGGCTCTTGCATTTGCTTCGACTGATTGCTTGTAATATAAACAGTAATGCAAACACCCAGCTGGGCGCTCTCGTAAAGACTGGGTCCTCAACAGAAAACAAAAGTATTGTTTGCACTGCGTTCGACCTTCGCTTGTGTTCCCCTCTTGAGAGGGTCACGGTAGAACAGATACTGTAGGTATAGATAGATATGGACTGATGGTCAAAGCAGTGTTTGAATACAAAGTATGACAAGGAGTTTGACTTGTTCAACGTGGATTCATAAGGTTGGCTCTGGATTGCGTTTTATGCTGATGCTGGTGGTGTGGTCAGCAAAACTGTTACTGGTTGGACAATTTTGTGAGGAACTATTGCACAGATTGGACTCAATTCTTTAATTGTTAGTCAAATGGGCCTCTGCACAACCACGCAGGTGTATTCACTTTATCTGCCTGATTAGACCTTTCTGCTTGGAGATGAGTGGCGTCGCATGATGTCTCCACATCTTTGTACAGTGCCAAGAAAAAGTATGTGAACCTTTTGGAGTGGCCAAGTCAGAGCCCAGAGCTCAACCCAATAGAGATGCTATAGATTGTCTTGAAGAGGGCCATACACATGAGGCGTCCAAAGAATATGACATAGCTAAAGCAGTTCTGCCAGGAAGAACGGGCTAAAATTCCTCCTCAACGATGTGCAGGTCTGATCCACAGCTACAGGAAGCGCCTGGTTGAGGTTATTGCTGCCCAGGCAGGGGGGGGGGG
>CM022491.1:2766091-2839382 GCA_011952105.1 Coreoperca whiteheadi | reverse complement strand
GAGGGGGGAAGCGCCGACCACCCCCCCCGGGGGGGGGGGGGGGGGGGGGCGGGGGGGGGGGGGGGGGGGGGGGGGGGGGGGGGGGGGGGGGGGGGGGGGGGGGGGGGGGGGGTCAACCAGTTATTAATTCTAAGGGTTCACTTTCTTTTTCCACTGCCATTTTGAATGTTGAATGAGTGTGACAATAAAGACATGAAAGATCAGAATGTTTTTTGTGTAATTACACATTATGTTTGTCAATACCCTTGACTTCGATGAAGATAAGATCACATTTTATGACAAATTTATTCTGAAAACCATGAAATTCCAAAAGGTTCACATTTTTTTTCTTGCCACTGTACTAATAAGAATGGTAAGGTCACAAGAGAAAGTGGCATGGCAAAATGAATCCAAGTGTGTTCATTGATTCTAGCTTGGTGACATGTAGGGTCTATTCGTAGGGCTGGTCGGTGAACTACAGTAGTGTAGCTACACTAGCAAGCCAGGACATGCTAGCGCAAGTCAGTCACATTAGTCCCCCAAGCTTCTATTTTTCTATTTTCTCTGTACTCCGACTTTGACTCCCCCCTTGCAATTTGCTCTGAGCATTGTACATCATTTCATTGAGTAAAGAGCGTCTGCGCTAACAAGACACAAATCACTATTATTTATTCAAAAAATGAATTTTAACATCAACTCCTGCAAACCATTCCTCTGTTTAGGAATAGTTTATACTCTGACAGAGGACGCTAAGACAGCTTCCTCCATTTTGCCACAAACTATCATGGCTTTTAATGCTGGTGTGACCTGGCTTTTCCAGTATAGTGAGGAAGATGTCAATCAAGAACAGTTTGTACATGCCCACATAGTCCTGAGAAAAGGTCTAAATAAGTATCAGAGGAACAGACACAAGCAAAAGAACTGCTGGAAGGACTAAACGAATATTGCCGTGATGCATTTGCACAATCCGGTAAATGTTTATCAAGGGTTATTTGATGATGACCACGCATGAATCAGCGGGGACATGACAGATATCTTTTCCCACATATGGTTGATTCAAATTCATAGAGAACCAGAAATGTTTGTCTCAAATGCTCATTTTGTGTTAACCAAACCGAGGGCACGATTCCAACACAGCTGAAATTCAAACTACACTTCTGCTGGCAAACAGTTGTTCACTTTATAGTATCATTAAAATTATGATTCACCACTAAAAGAGGTGAACTGATGATAAGTGAGGGAATAGTGTGAGCAGGCACTTCTTCTGTGGGCTGTGGACGAAATGAGAAAGCTGGACAGAATAATAATAGTGAAGTTGGTGCCGTGCTACACTCAGGGTCAGGGAATAAGTAATTACATGGAGAGGGAATAATCTCATTATTAAAAAAATCATAGTTATTGCAAAACCTCAGTCAGGTCCTTTTAAAAATATATAGATAATTGCTTGTTAAATGCTGCAAAAGGTTATAAGGAATAAAGATCAGAATGTAAGATTAGTGACAGTGATGTAATGACAATAGTAATTCAAAATTACAGTCTGTTTAATGCCTGGAACGACTGTCTGAGACTGGGAGCAGATTACAGGAACATTAACTTATTTCTAAAAGCAATTTATCTTACAGCAAGAGTTAAGAACACATTGTGATTAAGGCGGCAGTCACATATGCAATCAGTGCAATCGCAGATGGTGCAGAAGTGAATTGCCTCAACTCAAATCTGATATATATTCTGACATGTGGTAATAAGGGTTGCAAAGGTAGATAGGATGTTTAGAGCCAGGCTAAATGTTCATAGCAGCAGTAACAAAAATAAAAGCTCTTTCTTTGCATCATCCCAGTGTGCTGCTGTGGGTTGCAATGCCGTGGTGTGTTTGGTGTGTGCGGTGTTTGGGTCTTTTATCAGTCGCAGCAGGTCAGACAGTGACTCCTCAGGTTTGATTCGCGCTGACCCCGAGTGTCCAGGTTTCCTTTAGAGAGACGCTGAATCCCCCGCAGCACTGCCAAACCTCGGGGATGCTGTTCTGTAGTCGGCATGCCGTGCTGACCTCTCCGCACTGTGTCACCCTGTGAATCCACAGAGAATCAAAAATCAGATGAAAAAACAGGAGCTACGGAGTGTGGAGGAGGTTTACTGCACTTTCCGTCAGTCAGATTTATGCACGGAGGCATGAATGGTCAAAGGACCTCACAAAATTGTCTGGTTTGTTAACATCATGCATAGTTTGTTCGCATATCACAACCCTGTCTCCTAGAAATTATGTTTTTATGCTACTGATTTGCAACAGCAACATTTGTTTGAAATTTCATGCCACCTGAATTTTGTTTTCTATTTATTTACTTAATTAACATTTAAAGGTCCAGTGTGTAGGATTTAGTGGCATCTAGCCGTGAAATTGCAGTTTGCAACCATTTGAATACCGCTCGCCTCACCCTCCCCTTCCAAGTGTGTTGGAGAAACTAGGGTGGCTGTGCAATTTGGGAAAAAAACGTTAATGGCCCTATCGAACACCAGAGTTTGGTTTGTCCTTTCTGGGCTACTGTAGAAACAATAGTATAACAGCATATATATATATATGAATAGTGCTGAGTACTGAGTTTAAAGACAATTAAAAGGTCACAGTTATGATCATAAAATGTGTGAAATTATCTATGAACAGTGACTTACTTGGATGAACAAAGGTGAACAAACACTGAGTCACTGTCATTTGGGGTAGTTTGTCTTTCAGCTGTGTCTCTTACCCTCAGCGAAGCAAAGACCAGAAATAAAAACAAAGCAGGAGACAGAGGTTCATTACGGCACAGAGCACCAGTTGGCCACACTATTGTTTTTCCGATAGAATCGGCTAACCACTGCTTTGGGTGATTATGGATTTATCTATCTCTGCTTCCTCTTCACCTCTCCACACATCACAGACTCTTGCTAAATGTTTCCCTTTGGGGATGAATCAAGGGGGCTTGATAAATTGTGCTTTTAACTGATCTCAGGCCACTGAGCGGCACCAGAGCATTTCCAGTGGTTTTCCCCCATTATGTTTATGTCAATATTGTTGTTTGTTATGTTTATATTCTTTTTTATGTAGAGTCTTCTAAACTAGGTAGATCCACGGAGATTCAATTTCTCGTTTTCAACTGAGTCATGGCACAGAAGAGAAAATAATTCACAACATACAAACATAAAAGCCACTGGCAAAAACATAAACAATGAACAAAACTGCAGCTAAGCACCACATGTTTAAAGCGCCACTAATCTACAGTTAATATAGTGGCTGTATGCTGCCCGCCCAGCACCATACGACACACAACATTAGTGACTATCTAGTTCAACATTGCGGCTGAAGAGCCAGATATTTTTTCTCAGGAGTTGATGGAGACCAAAACAGAGCTGAAAGGCGAGTGAATATTGGACGTACATTTGTAAGGTGGCCAGAAAACCACTCCAAAAGGGTGCTCCATGTCCGCTGGATTTGTAAATAGGCAATTGTTTGCCAGCATGTTCACCACAACAGCGTTCTAAAGGAGAAAGGCCCCCAAGTGGCCGAAAACAAAATCAATGAATGCAGCTTTAAAGAGCCATTATTGTCTACTAGGAGTCTAGCAGGGTTGTTGAATTTTCAAGCATGTTCAAAATTTTGAAATAAGACAACAAATAATTGCACTGAAGTCTTGTTTTGTTATCTGTCAAAACAAAAAGTATGTTCAAGAATGTCCTATTTTAGAAATCGGGATTTAAACAAACAGGACCTGTCACAAAAAAAAGAAAAGAGAGAAGAAAGACTGTGCCGACTGTTTAGTATTTTTAAAAGTACAATCATCTCTTATGTGACCATTTTGAAACCAAAGATTATTAAGGGTAATAACTTTAACTCCAAAAGCCTAATTTAGTAAAGGCAGCTCTCAGGTCTGTGAAATAACGAAAGCCTCATTTTTAGAATTTTCTCTCTTTGCATTTTTACTGCAGCGGAAAGACTCGGCCCTTCTTCTGCTCCTGCATCGCCGCCCCCTCCATTATGAAAATGACGCCACCTCCTCCACCCCTACTTATATCCCCCACCTTTCTCCCCCGCTACTGGCTGCCACGACACCGCGCCCATAATTCCTGCTGCTGTATGGCTGCCGTCAGGTGATGAAATGGTTTCCTTGACTAGAGCGGGGCCTGGCAGTTGTTTTAGTGTTTGGGTTTTAGCAGAGCGATAAAGCGTCGCTGGCTAACCCCGGCTGACAGACTCCTATATCTAATAGGCCTGTCGCTCTCGTGCCAAATTGCTTGCTGCATTTCAATTAAGGGCTCTTCAGGAGCGAAAAAGGCAATATTAGACACGGAGTGTGTGCGAGCTGGTATGAATGCATACACACACAGTGCTGACATAGTTCTTAGCGGAAGAGAGATAATAAATGTAAGAACAAACTTTAACTCGGTCCACCACTTTGGTCTAGACTGAAACATCTCGACAAATATAGGATGGATTGTTATGACATTCATGGTCCACAGACTGTATCCAAATGCTCCCCGTGACTTTTCATTTAGCGCTGTGTCACAACACTTGTACAGACAAGACAAATCCATCATTACAAACCAACAACACTTTATGAAACGTCTGTTTCTCGACAGCAGCTGACTGCACCAATACTAGTTACAGAAGACACAACTGAAGCACCTCCTGGACCCAATAGAGCCAAAGTGGAGCCCACTATTGCTGAAAACTCTGACAACATAACAAAGTCCTCCTCCAGTTTAAAATTTGTTTTCCTTATTGTTACTTCACTCGAGTGTTTGACTTTCCCTGCGCAGGGCGACGTATGTGCAAGCTTTGACGCATGAAAGCTGTCTCCACATTCGAAGGGTGAAAGTTTCTCTGTGCTCAATTTAAATCTGTATTTAACACGTGACCCGATATCACAAATACTTTGGAAGCAACTCGTGGTCCAATATGCAACTTAACAAGTGTGACGTGGAAACTTGAAACCTCCAGTGCAACCTCTAGTTAAATTTTTTAAATAACAATATTTGCGTATTCATAGATTCTAGAATTTTTGTTTCAATGATGGAGAAGTAGTAGATGTATTTTTAAGAATTTTTAATGAGGTAATTGAACTTTGTTTTGTGGAAAAACCACGTCAGACAGAAATTATGATTCAAAGCAGGTGTTGCAGGTTCCGAGCGTCGTCCCCGGGGAACAGATTACGCCGGAACACAGCTGGAAAAGGTTGTAAACCATAGTGAGTGAATGCGGCGTGTCGCTCCTTTTCAGCAGCAGCTTGCTTTATTTGTTCCTCAGAAGCATCACATGTCTTTACAATCAATCCATCTAACTTTGTATCATTACAATCCCATTCCAAGACATGCCCAGTGTCCTTTCTCTCCCAGAAAGATTTCTGTTTCAGCCCTTGGACCAGAATAAAATCTGTTTTACTCACAGTTTCCCCCACTATGACCAGTGTTTTGTCAGTACAACACATTCTACAAGCATTTCTTCTGGCTACGTACTCAGAGTTTGCTACTGTTAACAGCCATTTTCAGCATACACATGAATATGCATAAGCGATACTCGGAAAGACATGAGCAGGTGATTATTTCTAGAGACATTTAATATAGTTTGAAACTTAAACACCAAGCAACCATAAGAAGCTAGTAATGCCAAGCTAACCGAAAAGTCCGTCCTTGCTTTTCCTGGGCCGAAGTGAGGTTATGATAACATTAAAACCTTAGCTTCACAGGCCTAAACTGAACCAGCTTAAACTGTGTTTAAAAAAAAAACCTGTCGATTCAAATGTACTAAACACTGTGCGAAAACATTCACAACGATGTCAGTGAGCTTATTTGCTAGCTAACCACCGCTGAGGAGTAGCCCAGCACATAGACGGCACCCGAAGGTTAACAGTCGATTTGCGGCTTGTTTTTAATGTCATTTGGCGAGCTGTGACAACAAAACATCATTATACTTTGAGGGAACATTTCTTTTTCATGTTGGTTTTGAGGTTTGACTTTACCCTCATCCATAAACTGCATTCATTGCTGACCTACAGTTATGTTCAAATTTGACCTCAAGTTAACAATAAATTCAATTGGTTTAAATGTTATTTCATGTGTGATTCCCCTTTTTGTCACTGACTTAATGATAATAACTATAATAATAATAATGACAAATTCATATTTTTGTCTTAAAATATGTCTGAAGGGGGTTTTCAAACTGTACAGAAATGACTACCTTTACCAAACACATTTTAGTTAAACTAAACTAAGTAAACTAATTACTTTTTTTGGTTACTTTACCAAATTCCAATCAATTGTGACAGAAATATATACAGTATAAAATTTGCAATACAGCAAAACTCGCAAACAGTGGCCTATAATATGCCACGTTTTCTGAAAAGGTTTGTGGCCAAATATAGAAAATAAAGTCTAAATTTCTTATATTTCTCCAGATCATTTTTCCCTACACTAAACATGACTCCATGAAATCTCACAGCAGGATCAACATGTTGACCTTGCTTGCAACATTCTTACACACACACACACACACAAAAAACTTAGCAATACTCCCAGACCCGTTCACGCTCACAACATAATATATTTATTTTTGCATAGGATACCATACCATAGGTGACCTTTACTCTGAAAGCACCCTCAGTGTTTACGCTTACGTCACCACCGCCGGCTCAGAAACAAACTTTGGTCCATCTTACAATTTGGGTTTCTTTACAATGAGCAATACAGCCTAACAGTGGCTTTAGAGCTCTTAGTGCTGTTTCAATTTTTAAGGGTGATAATGTCATTTCAAGTTTGCGCAGAGAACAGCAACGGCTCTCTTTCTCTCTCACTTCCCTCTCGTTCCCCTTCTCTCAGCCTCACTTCACCTCCCTTCGCTCTCTTCGCCAAAAAGAAGCTTTATTCTCTGTACCGTCTGTTCTATTGTGCGGCAACGGTGCCCTCATCAAAGTGAAGCAAAAGGGCGAGGAGAGGGTTCAGCATGCAGCACAACGAACAACATTGTGGGTTTGTGTGCATGTGTGTGTGTGTGTGTGTGCACTTCGGTCTGACACCCAGCAGAATGGCTGATTGAGACTCCCTTTGTTTTTTCTCCATGCCTCACTCTCATTTCATTTATTATAATAATAATTAATAATAATAATAATAAGCTTTATGTGTACAGAACTATTCTCAACAGATTTACAAAGTGCTTCACATAGAAGAAAAACATGCAACACAATCAATAAATACCATAGCAAAAACAAATATACACAGTATACATACATAAATATGAGCATGTAACACAGAGGCAAAAGTGAGAAAGAACAGATACTGTGTGATATTCATTTTTGCTTTGATACTTAGAATTGACGTGGCATTGCTTTATAGATATTAAACTACTTTAGAGTATCTAATAACATAAGAGATGGATTGGATTGGAACTTTGTATGCCTCGGTCTTGTTTATTCACTAATTAATTCCTCTCAAACACACCCTCCCGTTCACATTAGGTGGAAGGTGTGAATAACACCAAGTGTAAGCGGAATGTGTGCAAACCTCATGGCTGAAATTTCACACCTGAGTGACAAGGTGATCTTACCTCTCAGAAACAATGAACTCTCTTTAAACCTGCAGAGAGTTAAAACAAAAAAAAATACAACAACAACAACAGCACGACTTCAATCCAACCGAGCATGGTCTGTATGAACAGTGTATCAGCGTTTCCAAAGTGCCACCGCCGACTGCCACACAGAAAGCAGTGGAAGAGAATGAATGGTCCCTTTGCCTCCATCAGAAAAGAGTAGATGGTGAGGGATCAAGCTGTGCGTATCTGTGCTTTTGAGCACTGAAGTCTTTACAAGTCTTTGTATTTACTTAATTGTCCAGAGTAAAGAGGGCTAAAGGAACATAAGCCTCAGTAGGGTATCAGTTTATTTCTTGATTTCATTCTTCCACTGCAGGTCCACCATGGCCGATATATCGGGGGTCTTATCTGGGCTAAAGGTCAGATGTCAGTCTAATTTGGGTCATTTTACTTTGGTTAACAGCACCATGAGAGAAAAACTGTCAAATCCAAAAACAAGACTACATTTCTAAAGTCACACTAGCGGTTGATAGAAGCAGAAATGTTCACATCAGCTTACACTACAGTTTTAGAAACAACAACCTCCTGATGATTTTGCTATTCTCATGAAGTTGTTTCACAGGTAATTGACAGATCGGGCTGGAGACCGTCTCCAACCTGTGTAAATGCATCTGCTAGTGGGGATTCAGGAAGTCCAGTTGGAGTAACAGATTAGTGGTTTATCAGCCGCCAAAACACTGTACAGTGATTACTCACAGACATGACATGACAACTCTCTCTGGAAAGTTCTCTCGAGGCATGCATTTGATTGGCCAGTGCAGGGCCTTGCCTGATGACGCCGCGTTTCCAGCAAAAGTTGAAAAAAGTTTGCACCGTTTTGCTACGGTTTCCGGGTATGAAAGACGTGTTTTACATCCAAACGGTGCGCAACGACGCGCACAGACGCGCGACGGGCTTTGAGGCGCGTTGTCTCCCGTTTGCTGGGTATATCAGTGCCAATCACAGCGACGTGTATATGAACCCCGCCTATCAACCAGGCAGTGCTGTGCGCTTGCGGGCACAACAGGATGTTCAAGGCACCACCATTTCCGTTTAAATAAACACTTTGCAACGTTTCGATGGGGCTGAACGCAGCCCAGGTTCAACTTGCCGGACAACAGGTTGCGCCAACAGAGGCGCCCTGCGCTCGCACCGTTCAAATGACTGCGTTTGTTTTCAGGCAGGGCTCAAGTCGCTCTGAACACGGCTTCAGGGTAGGCTACCACACCACACAGATTCTTATAATAACTCCATGTTAATTAAGTTTCTGGATTTCACCTTTTAAAGAATGCTGTCAACAACTTAATAGTCAGGTTTCCTTTGCAAAAAAACCCCCCCCAAAACATGTTGCTGCGCTACATTCAACTGCATGACTACTCTACACAAGTTCCACACATTTTCTTTCCAGGAGCTCATATTGTAAAAAGAAAAATCTAAATTTATATTATTAAAAAATTATAATATAAATAAATGAGTCAGAAAATCATGACTAATCCGGTTCTTTACTAAATCCACGCTAATTCAAACCTTGTTGGACAGAGAAATTGGTGCAAGTTAATTACTAAGAACCATAGAACTCTTCTGCTAATGATCTAAAAGCAACACAGAACAATCTTAAAAATATTTTTATGGCCCTCAGCAAAGACTCAGCCACTGACTCCTCTCTCTCTGTCAGAAAACTGGGATCAGTGTTATAAACCCCCCCCCAGGCAGAAATCTCTTTCAGCCAGAGGATAACAGGATGAGAATGTTTCCTCCAAAGCCGAGAAATACTGTGGAGAGCAAGCCAAATACAGGAGGGCCAATTAATGCAAAGGAGGCACACCTAAAAATACACACACATACACTTACACCCACCAAACAGGCCGCTTATCAGAGGCTAGGAGAGGAAGATCAAAGTAGCAACAGCAAAAGCGTGAAGAGGGAGGGTATGAGATTGAGGCAGAGCTGAGAAGTAAGGCATGATGTGAAGGAGAGAGAGAAAGGAGGATAAGGAGAGGCAAAAGAGCAAGGAGAAGACTGATGGAGAAATGAAAGAAAGAGGAAGAAAGCGAGTGGCAAAATGAGACAGAAATGAAATGCTCAGCTCCACACCGTCTGAGAGGGAGGCAGAGACAGTCAAAAGATTTAAAAGCAAGAGTTTTTGGATTGCGGTGTGATAAGGAGGAATAACTCCCTCGAGTAGAGAAAAGATACAGATAAAAAAGACAAATGACAAGGGCTGATAACATGTTCAGAGTGCAGAGGGAGGGAAAAGAAGGGGGGGAGCAGTGTGAGGTAGACTGTGACAAGAACTTTGAAGAGGACTTAAAACAGCCGACATAATGAAGGATCTAATGTGGAGAAAAACTTAAACACCAACGCGTAGACCTGCAGTCTGCTGCTGGGAGGGACAGGTGCACTTCAACCGTCTGTTTTGAACATCGAGATATTTAAAATGATTTTTCTTGGAACTCAGAACGGTTGGCTCACGCTGCAAAGAAAAACCTTCTTTTTTAGAAAAACCACTAGCCTGTTAACAACCAATGAGCCCAGTGGGTGAAAATCATGGCCTGATTAAACCACTAGCCCCCCCCACACACACACACACACACACTTTGTATTGTGGATTATGTACAGCATATATCCTGACACCTCGAAGTACCCATCAAGTAAATGCACATAGCAGACATAAACATGTAGTTTTACTTTGGTAAGAACCCCCAATACCTACCGCCAGTTTTGCTGTGTATGAGTTAGCCAGAGGAAATCTGGCTCTTTAGCTCCAAGATGATGAACAGCTAGTCACTAAAGTTCAAGCTCCATAGTGTTTTCCTGACACAAGACGGGTGATGATTCTCTGTGGGATCCTCACCGCAAGCGACCCTTTTTTTTGTATTGCAGTGTGTCTTGTATTAGTCATTTGATGCATTGTTTACATAAAAAAATATTGATTTCATGAAGTTTTACGGCCCTTATTCTAGCATTGGTTGATGCTGTGCTCTAGCTGAAATGTCTTTGCCATTTGTGTGTTTTATGTTTTGCTGTTTTGAAGTGCTGTACAGGCCACCGTCAATAAAGTGTACTTACTTTCTTAGGGGTCCATACATTTAATCTTGCTGCTACAAACCAAGTGACGTACAGTGATCGGGAGGTAATCCAATAAAGTTGACGTTGTATAGTCACTAGGAACTCAGATTGATAAATTGAACTACATCTACTACATAAAACTGAGTACAATTAATAGATTATTTCTGGATTATGGAAGACCTTCAAATTTAAATAAAAAAAAACCAAATGCAACAGTTTTGTCCAGTTGCCACTTGGGGTCGCCAAAGTGCAACATGTCCCTGTGCAGCGTCAACAACTCATAAACAGAACAGACTGAGGGACAGAGGCATGAAGAGAGAGGGAGACGTGTGATAAAGGACACACTCACACATATTATACACACCATACATACATCTTCAAGCTGTTTTTCCATTTCTTCTCTCTCATAATACTCACAGTCTTGTGTGTGCAGCACAATATGTTTATCTAAATGACCGCCCCCGGTCATTTCTCTGCCTCTCTGGCATGTCGCTGAGCCTCTCCTGTATTTTCTTTTGAGCAGAGAGAAAAGCAAGAGGTTCCACTCTTAATGCCAGCCAAAACAGAAGATAAAGACCAAGGACGCTTAAGCTTTGTCAACACAGAGACACAAAACTCTGAGCGATAAAACAGAACGGAGAAAACCTAAAGCCTGGACTGTGGATCTAATGTGCAGTTCCTGGGAGACTCCGGGCTATGAAACACACAGACTGGAAATTAAATATAAAGGAAGCTGGAAAAGTAACCCGGGAACTCCACAGGTTCACAAAGGTAAAGAAGAAGAAAACTACCACTTTTTATGTTTGTGTTTTCCATGAAGGGGGACTATGAACATCAGCTCACAGTGCTGCCTGAAATGCTACCAAACCTCTGAAAGCTTGAATGAATCCCTGTCCATGCAAAGAAACAGACACTCCTAAAGCTTCCAGTGTTTTGCCTTTACAAAGGTCTGCGGCCTAGAATCCTCGTCTCAACACCATGCTGCGTTTGCACATTCTGTGCCACCAAAAGAATCCACACTCTGTCCTGGATATACTTCTATTTATCCTGCAGTTTATAAAGTATTGTGGATTCCCAGTGTGTCGTGGAAAGCCTCCCAGCATGTAGCAGGTAAACAGGTTTATAGACACCAGTCGCGGTTTAAGCGTGTTTCTGTAACTTATGCTTGTGTTAGTCACTTGGTTCCGACAGTTCATCTGTGGTTGTTTCAGTCAGTGTTAGCAGAAAATGGGGTTGGACCAGGGTTAGGGTTAGCGTTGAGGTGTGTAGGTTTGGTGACCTTCAGATGTGAGTGCAGATAGTCTGATGCCGTGCACTCTAAGAGGCTCGTAAAGCCGGCTTGTTGAGCCGGAAGCGTTGACTCACTAAGTTCTTCTGAGAACAACCCTAACTCGCCCCCGTTAGACCTTTACTCAGGTAACACTTTGGACCGGGTGCTATAACACAGGCTTTTTCAAACCTCCAGCAACACTTGTAATATGAGAGCAACTTTATAACGAGACACATTTCAGACATGTGGGGCTGAAACCCGTCAGCCTTTCATTACTACAAGCGTTGTTTGGAGTTCTGATCCTTCAAGATTGCCTCCCTTCTTCATGCATCTTGTCAGTAGGTGAAGTTGTGCCAGAACACCATAATCTACGCAGAATATTGCACTCAATATTTTGAATATACCTCCTGTTCGACAGCTTTGATATTTTACTAAAGTTCCTTAAAATAGCCAGAAAGCTCAAGTATTACATATGCAGCAGTCTACTTAAATAATAATCATTTTTGGGGGATGAAACCTCATGTCTTCAACAAAGCAAAGAACTCAGATAGAAGATAAATACTAATTTACTTTCCTTCCCATGATTTTAATTCTTCCCGTTGTTACACAAATGTTCTTTCAAAAATAACATTAGGCGTTGCAGTGACAGCACAACATCTTGTGAGAGACAAGATGCACAAAACCTTTTTAAGGATGTCCAGTTGTGGAATTGCCTTAACTGTGCACTGTGGCTGCACCATTTTTTTCCCCCATCCCCCTGTACAAAACAATATCTTACACATCAGAAACGTACATACAGTATCTGGTGAGCAGAGGGTTGATGTTGAAGTCCAGCGCTACCAAAACCCTTTCTCGAGCAGGACTCGGTGGTCGCCACCTTGATCTCTCCCATTGAGGAGGTAGATAATTGGCCAGGCCACATGATCTGATCACCAGAGCATGTGCTTTGATAAGCTCTGGCCTTAACCCAAACGTTTTATCTGCTACACCTCCAGGTCTCCTGACGCTCGATATATTGACGTATCTGTGAAAACCTGCTGGAACGGGGTTATAAAATGCGGGCGACCTAATCCAGCAGATGCTGAAAACACAAAAATGATTACAGAGAAGCCAAACTGATCGATATCCGTCAGAATTGTCCTTGATAGATAGTCTCACACAAGCAATCAGACTGGTCAAAGAAGTATTCCAGCTGTGTGAATTATTCCCATGAAGCTAGCGGTGCTGTAGCTGGCTTTGATTGCTTTGCCAGTGTTTTCCTGGTTACCATGGGAAGAAGTTAGTGATCTGTGTTTCTGCTGGGAAGATAAAAACTTTCAGACAACAACAACCTGCAGCTGTTTAAGCCATTACCGCAGTTATGAGTTGTTTGGTGATGGCCATACTTGCCTGCATCTCGTCCATTACGGTCAGAATGAAGAAAACTCTCCAAGATAGTTTTGCCATATATATAGTTCGAGCAAAGGCTGGGGTTTTGTAGCACCTGTTAATTTGAGATGATTTGACCAACATGAGAGAAAAACCAATAAAATAATAATTTGCCAATTCCAGCTGGTTTTCGCGAAGCCACGAACAAAATTTTGTGATGTTCTCTGTTCTTTGTTTCACAGCAATCGACCGCAGTGACACCTCTCATAATTGAGAATATTTATCATATGGATAGTGTGAGTAAGGGCCTCATTTCTCTGTATCGATGTCACAAAAAACGTGATTCTTCATTTTATTCAGTTTGAATAAATTAGAGAATCCACCAAAACATTATTTTAGACCATTTAAAGTATT
This sequence comes from Coreoperca whiteheadi, assembly GCA_011952105.1. Lineage (NCBI taxonomy): Eukaryota > Metazoa > Chordata > Actinopteri > Centrarchiformes > Sinipercidae > Coreoperca > Coreoperca whiteheadi. The sequence goes on along the minus strand of CM022491.1, from coordinate 2,825,691 downwards.
TTTTTAAGTTTAGTTGGCTTGGATTTCATTACAACATATTACAAGCAATTTCATTCCTCACGATTATTAAATAATATCCATTTACAATGGTGACTGGTGGCTGTTTGAATAAAAATATTGCTATTTTGGAAGCAAAAGTCACAACAAATCAGGCTGATATGGCTCTAAAGTGAGTTTTACCCTTAATGTTTTCAGGAACCTCAACTGAAGGATGTTGTTCTCTTGAGAAATTTCTTATGAAAGTTAGAAAACCTTTTTTTCAAAAGCTACAGGATAACCATTGTCACGATCTTCAGCCTTCAGTGATCAAAAGTAGCTGCGAGTTTTTCCGGCTGGTAGATTTCATTTGCTGCTGTCTCTCTGATAGATTCACCTGGCATAGCTTTGTACAAAGCTATGGTTATCTTATCTGCTGATGACACACACCCGCCAGCCATCACTTCCTGCTTTTTCATCTGCAGGTTTTACTTTTCAGGCACCTGGCAGATGCTTTAAGCCTGTGATTAATAAGCAGGTTCAGTGTCTTGAAAAACTGTGTTCTGATGGTACACAAAGGAGTCAGACCTGCGACCATGTTTAAAAGGTTAACTCATTGTGTGCTTGGAACCAACAGTGATTCTCTCTGATTTTCTTTGATATATTTAACCTATATTTTTTCGGTCTAACTTGTGTTCAGAGCAGTTTTCATACAATTGGATTATTTCCTTTAGGTCCTGCAGTTTAAAGAACAGTTAAATGGTTTTACGGGGGACTTGTTGGTTTCTGTCCAGGCAATGCTTCGGTGTAGGCGTGTAGTAGATTGGGACTAATGCTGCAGAAACAGACTGTGGCAGCCATTCTTCAAAACGAGACAGTCAAAGACGCATGTCCAACGTGGTCTGTCTTTGTTTCCAGGACTTCCATCTGTCCTGCCACTCTCTGTTTCTCACAGTTTACTAGCCCTAAAAGTATGACATGCCAAAAACTTTTTGCTGTCCTGAAAATCCATCTCCGTTGTTGTGTTGTGTGACATTAAAGATTCGGGAATATGGGAGACCCAGAGGCTCAGCTTTTCTCCCTTTGGTGTTTCTGAGAGATTCTTGGTAATCATGGCACATATGGTTCCCACCGCACATCATTAGGAAAAGTACAAAAGTGTTGGAGGCTTTTTAGCTCAAATTCCCCTTTATTATGCTGATATGTTATTTGTGTCACACTGAGAGGGAAAGCAGTGGAAAACCAATTGCAAAATTACATTTTTATTTGCTCGGGCAAACATTTCGATGTGGAGTCAGCTACACACACTCATACATGCCTTGTCTCTTAACACAGTATGTGGTACCACTCCGCTAGCATTCAATTTGTTAAGGGATACAGCAGAAAATATGACAACTGAAACACAGGGTTTTTTTCTCTGATCAGTTATTAGTGTGTGTGATTACTGCCTCCTTGTGGTGAAGTTATAGATTTTAACTTTAAGCAGTCCTTCCGTTGCATGTCAGTTCATCTCATTAACATACAGATAAGATAAAAATATGGATGATGTTTCAACCTGTTGCACTGCAGAAGTTGCTTTTTATTTCATTTGAATGATTTAGTATGAAAGTCAATTTCTAATGCATCTAATGCCCAAAATATGGTGTTTTGAAGAGAAAGTACACCGCCACTCTCTCACTAAATGTAGAGTTGTCTGTTCTAAAAGCTGTAACCACCAATTTTCGACTCAGTATGTGACTTTCTTAATGAAAGGATTCAACCTCGGAGCCTATTACGATCAAAGGGGATCAAAGTGACTGTCTAGTGAGCAAAGTGTCCGTTCTAATAGCGATGCCAACACAGTTAAGCTGGGCATTTACTGCAAAAAGAGCTAGATAACGGAGACTCTGTGATGGAAGTACTTTCTTAATCTGACTCAAAAAACATCAGTCAAAAGAAGAGTATCTTAGATTTATCACTTGAGCAGCTCGAACATGAAAGCAACCACACAAATGAAAGACAGAGGGAGGACTGTACACAAGTTGTGCTTTATTGACAAAAAGAAAGAGATTGTACAGTTTCTACTGTTGATTGCAAGAGCAGTGTTGATCCATTACTTTTACGCAGGAAACCTCCTCCCCTCATATTCTAGCTAGGATGACTGTACGGCACAGTGCAAATAGCATTATCCATCGTCCCACTGTCCGCCTTGTATACGCACAGGACAGCTGGGAAAAAAAACACAAAACTGGCAGAAGGCAAGAAGAGATTGAAAACAAATGTTTGGATTCATGTGGCAGTTACGGCATTACAACCGAAGGCATGACACGGCAACGGGGAGAAAAACAACATGTGGCTGTGATGAAGAGTCATGAGTGACAAAAGGTGATAGATTCTTGTTTTTTGTACTCATGTGACCATCAGGGCACACAGAGCGTGCAAAATGTCTGATGAACAGAGATACCGGTCCACCAAAGTGTACTCGAACAGGAGGTAAGTTAAAAAAACAACCCAAACATGTTCCTTGTGAGCATGAGGGAACACAGCTGTCACATTAAGCCACAACGAAGACCAAAAATTATTGATAGAGACTTCACCGAAGTCATAAAACAAAGAGGGCCATCCCCAGGATTTCTGCATAGCAAAATCTGGGCAGTAGGAGAGGTACCATATTAGACAAGTTAAATATAAACCGATGAACAAGGAAAAAGTCAGGCAACAAAAGCTTCTCCCATACATTAGATTAATACATTCTAACCTGAACAATATACAGTATCTGTCCTCATTTAAACGGCTTAAGCACATGATTAGACCCCTCACCTGAAGAGTAGTCCCCCTCTTTGTCTTAAAGGACCAGTGTGTAGGATTTAGAGGCATCAAGCGGTGAGGCCGCAGAATGCAACTCACTGAATACTGCCCCCCCCCCCCACCCCAGGGCTGGTGGGAGAAACCATAGACAAATGAGAGAAACTACGATGGGACGCGAAACTTCTGAGCTCATGTATAAACATGGCGGTGCTACACAGCAGACTCCGTGGAAGAGGACCCGACTCCTTCTGTAGATACAAGGGGCCTTTTCTCATTCTAGGTAACGAAGACACGATTCTTACTCTGAGGTGATTATACACTAATGAAAACATACTTACGAATATTATTCCAGTTCTACCATATTCAGCCAATAGATCCCTCCAAATCTTACACGCTGGTCCTTTAATGCTTAATATGCAGCTTCATTTCCCAACATGGTAGAGGGATTTCACATCCCTCACATAAATGTAAAGTCAATATGAAAAGGCTATTATGCATTTTCTGCAAAGGTGTCTTGAAACATAGATGATGTTACCTATGTTTCAGCAACAGGTGAAAAGTCAAAGTGAAAATGTGATTTATTCCTTGGTTAGATAAAAAAAAAAGAAAAAAAATGGTGTGATTAATTTTACAGATAAAATTATGGAATATTTTGACTTTATATATTTAAATCGATTTTCCTGAAGTTTCTTTTTTTTTTAAAGCATACAGTACTTTACTTACAAACAGATCTATGAAAAACAGACCATTTCAACATGAGTGGTGGGCAGGTTTTGGAATGACTGCATATATATGTATCAGCTTCTCATAGATCGCTGCTTTTTTGCGTACTCACACCAGACAATATAAAAAAAAAAAAAAGGTATGCATGACACAAAAACAAGTCCTTTGAAAAGCAGAACGCTCCGTGTGTCAATTTATATTTTGGCTAACTTATGAGAGAGAAATCTATTTTTAATCATGGGGTAAATAATCAAATGTTATAATTAAGCATTATATTATGACCTAAGTGACATTTAATTCTCCCTATTTTGAAAGCGAGTATTAAACAAATTAAGACTGTATGTAAGACGCAAAACAAAAACAGGTTTAGAGGGACTATAAGGCTGAAACACTCCCAAAAAAGGCCAATACAAGACCCCTAATAACCCAATATATTAAATTAATTTGGAAAAAAAAAACAAAACGATACAATAAGAATACCAGATAAACAGTAAAAATCTCTCTATGCGGAAAAGACAAAAGTCCTGAACAAACTATCCCAAAGACATAACAGCCCCTGCTCTCCAGTTGGCCTGTAAAGCGAGAGAAAGCATCAACCAAGCCCCATCCCAAAGCACAGCATCTCGACGACGCGACCAGCCAGGCGGGAAGGCCACCTGGCTCAGTGCGGGTCCGGGCGTATTTGTTCTTCTGAACGTGGATCAAAAGATGTAGTCTCGGGTCATCTTGAGGGAGGGCATGGCCTCGTTGACGTTTTGGTCCAGGCGGTGATACTCCACGGTGTTGCGGGAACAGAGACTGTCCTTCCAGCGCCGGCTCTGAGCGAGGAGGAAGATCTGAAAAGAAGGAGAGGGGAAAAAAAGAGGGAAGAAGCCAAATGCAGATAGAAATTAAATGAATCTGATAGATGTACAAGCGCTGATCAAGTCAAAGCATTTCTTGGTTGACAGGCTAGCAGAAAAGATGAAGAGACTACATAATTGGAATCCTTACTTCAGCTGAAAAACCCAAATTTACATGGGGTCAGCATAATATATAACATAACTCGTGCTTCTAGAAAGAAATAAGAGATCACATGCTGTTGTCTTCACCAGAATACTGACAATATGCCTCATATGGTCCTATATTCTACACTACACATGGTGGACAGAACAAACCACCAGGCGTTTTGTTTAAAACCCGTTCAAGAATGCAGTGCTGGGGGGGGTTCAGCTCAGAATATCTAATGTTTGTCACATCGGATTGTTTTTGTCACACTGTACATCGCTCATTTTATTTTGTGAGGTTGTGCGGCTGAGACAACCGCTCTAAATGGGAGAGGAAAGTCGTCATTGTTTCATGCCCAAATCCAGAGTTCTATACTTCTATAAAGCTGAATATTCCAAAACAAAATGGAAAACATTAAAAAGGAAAATATTTCAGACGCTCGCTTTTGTTGCACTGAAAATGTAAATCAAGACACAAGAAGACATTACTATTTAACTGTAACGGTGTGTAGACACCAACAGTTCCTTGCTGTAAGTGTTCATGTAATAAATGGAAATGCAAATGGAAAAACTGTATCCTTCCCCTTTTTTTTTCTGATCCGATCCGTGACTTGTGATCAGTGATGTGATCAGAACTGTGAGTTTTGTGACCCGTTACACCACTAATATCCATTTTGTTTATTTCCGTACTACAGCGCTCGCTCGATGAGTGAAACACGTAACTAAATGGTGCTTTGTCATTGGCTGAGGGTGAAGCCCTGAATTTTGAGAGAGCTGTCCTTTCAAAATAAAGGCCAGATTTATTATTATTTTTAAATCGAAGTCATTGAAAATTAAAATCGTGAACAGGGTGAATCGAGATTTTATAACGATTGATCATGCAGGCCTACTATTAATCTACTGATTCTTTGTTTTTCAATTAATAAATTGTTTAGTCTATATGTATAAAACAAAGTGGGGGATCAAAATGCTTAATTTTTCTGAATAGCCCAAAAGAAAACCACCAAAACCTCAGTTTTGAGAAGCTGTTGTAAAAAATTGTTGGTTATTATTTTTCTGTCTTCCCATTAATTGATTAATAGTTTCAACACTATTTTTATATACAGGAATGTTAACTTTCCAATATCAGTGCTGTGCACACAAGATTTATGCTGGATTAACATGTCTGGCCTCTACATCCTGAGCCGCGGCTGCAGGCTGTGGTCATGCCAACACTCACCTTCCTCTTGTTGTGATAGGTGATGTAAACGATTGCCACCAGGAAAGCCAGGATGACCAGATGAAAGAAGAAGTGGGAGTCCTCATCCTCTGTGTTATAGCTCTCTGATTCTCCCTTGTATCGGGTCCCGTCAGGCTGCTGCAGTCTGGTCACGGTCTGGTCTTTGCTTTCATATGTTTTGTCGCTGTCGTCACTTTCCAAGTATTCACTGTCGTCGTCGTCTTCGACCTCATCTGTGTAACCATCCAGATCGATGTGGGCTGCTGGTCCTTTGTCAGTGGTCTGCTGCAGGTCCAAGTCAGTGGTCTGCACTGTGGACGGGTTCAGTACGCTGGAGGGTTTGGAGTCAGAGACAGGTGCTACTGCATCTACCGTTACAGGTTTGGCTGGTTCAGGGGCTTTCACTGTGGGAGCTTCTGGAGAAGTGGCTAAAATGGTTTCAGACGGCTCATCTCCATCTGTTCCCTGCACGTTGCCTGGGCCTTCTTTACGGTCATCTGTTGTTGTGTGCTCTGTGTCATTGCTGACAGATCCTGGCAGCATATCAGAGCCACCAATGATGGTCACAGGATGTATATTCCCATGCTCTTTAGGCGTTTTTGACTGAATGGCTGTTGTGAGGTTGTCTGTAGGAGCATCTGATTCTATTGTTGTAGAGTCGTTGCCAGCAGGTGTCGCAGGGTTCTTGGTATCTGTCACATTTATTGGACTCTGGAGTACTGGAGCTGCTTTCTTGCTCACTGTGGACAAGCTAAGATTTTGAGATGCGTTTCTCCCCTGATTCTGGTCGATTGGCCCTGTCAGATGAGAGGGAATAACAATGCAAGACATTATATATTAGGTTACAAAAATAAGGTTATGTTACTCAAAGACGTTATGCAACACCTTAAACTGGAAAATCTCAAGATTCACTTTATAAAGTTCCATTGAGTAATTCAAGACTTGGCAGACCATAATTTATTATGCGGAGGCTAGGCAATAAATATCCTCTTTGCTACAGTAACACTTTAAAATGTTTGCAGAATAAAGGAAATACGTATTTTCAATCCAGGAGGGGTACTTTACTGGCCACTACCTGCTGATGTGTACTCTTGCTACAGATACCCATAAAGTACAACCACACTGTGTGATCACACCTGCAGCTATGGCCGGAAAATCTAACTCAAGAGAGTGCCATCTAAAAATACCTGTGGGCAAGGCAGTTAACCCTCCAGCTGCCACAGAAAAGCTGCAAAGTGGACATTTGTACTTAAGAGTAGCTTGTTCGTGTTTGATTGTGCGAAAACATGCATTTCGTTACTACTTGCCCATAATCCTATGTCCGCTGCTAACAATGAGCAATTGTGTTTGAGATAACTTCTCTTCTTTACGACACAGTGTTGTGTGTTATTGCATATTTTATAAATGTTATAAAGCCTTTTTCAGTCCACCATATAATTTGTTGTAATTCCCAGCATTGAACACATTTTATTACTCTCAATTAAACTGACAGATCTTTTAATGTAGAACGGGGTTTGAATAAAACGAAGCACTTTCATTTTCAAGAATCTCCACAGCTAAATCAGTTCCTGACTGTGTCTTTAAATGAGAGCTGAATTCAGTCTCATGCATCCGGCCAGCCTTCCTGAATCAATGCCACCATTTAAGCAACAAGTGTCAACATTATTTCATCCTGTGGGACTAGGAGGCATTGCTTAGGAAGGGACGGGAGGAGAACACTAGGGACCTGAAGCACGGAGTAAGACGCCCCTAAGAGAAGAAAGGGACTATTCATACACATGGGCCCTGGCCAGCATAAATAATCACTGAACAGGAGATCTTTGTGGCAGCAACAGTTATAGGCTTTGCTGCATGAAACAGCATGTAGGATATTCAGCCTTCAAGTCTAAGCAATTGGGTCACCCTTTACAAATGTCTTAATATTTATGTAGGTTTAGAATATTTCCTTAAAAACACACATCTCATCATTACACATAACGGGGGATCTTCCTCCACTCTTGTAAAACATTCACTCTTTTGGCTCATTTTAATTCAGATTAAACCGATATGATACCTGCATAATGCCCAAAATTAATGTAGCTTAATGCTGGTAAATGTAGGCTAAGGCTGGTTGAACAGTCTGCCAACCAACTGGGCAACTACACAGCTGTCATTTGGCTGTTTGTATTTCAAGCTAAATAAATATTCAGCAGGTTAGTGGCTGATCAAGTTAAGGTCATCCTCCCGCAGTAAAAACATTATTTTTGTTCCCTCCCAGGGACAAAACACACAAGAATCAAACCTAAAGGGACAGCCGCAGTATAAGGACAGCACAGGGATGTATATATCCAGTTTTGATTTCATGAAGCGATACCAAACATGAGAGTTTATGTAACTTAAAATGCTTCAAAAGAGGATGAAATGTTACGTCAGTAAATGTCGCAGTCACGTACTGATGTGATTCCAGGCTATGGGGCTATCATAGGGAACAGCTTTATTATTCATGTCAAATCACAAGACTTGCATGACAAATCTTATAAAAAATACATGACTTGCCAATCACATACATAGGGTTGATGTGTTTAATCTTTTGGGATACATATTTCACGGAAATAATTGAGAGAAAATAGTCCATTCATTAATATTTGTGTTCCTTACTCACATTATGTATACATGTTGTGTGAGCGCAGCTTTGTTACATAGAGATGAGCTGTTTGGGAGATATATTATGAAGAAGAAAGAGGCCGGAGACTTTCCCAACTAACACAACGCTGCAACCTGACAGCCGCCCAAACATGCAGGAACATGACATACACTCTCCATTAGAAAAGAACAGAGATCACAGGCCAAGAAATCAACACCATTGACCTTTTCCCCGCAGATTTAGGCCAATAAACTACACGCAGTCCAAAGGCCATGTGGGCGAGACAGAGCCTGCCATTGAGAGCAAATTTACAGTCTTTGCTGTGGTTCCCAGTTCCTTGATGGTAAACTTCAAAAAGGTTGTTTTGTTTTTTGTTTTTTTTAAATCAGCCACTGGACTGACAGAGGGTAAATGAACAGCTCAGATATCGTTATATGACAAGGACATCTGGACCAAGTCACTTTATCGGAAACCACCACAGATCTTTGCTGCTCAGAAGTCCCCGCGGGGAATCACAAAGTAGACCCTTTAACTACTCATTAAGTGAACGTACCTAACGTTAATGTCATTTTCACTCGGGTTATCATATACCGTTAACAGACATTTGAGTTAAGTGGACGAACTAACGTTAAACGTTATATCCAACAACGTTATAGGTTTACGCTGGTTGTAATGTAATGAACGATACTTCCGGTTTGGTTGTTTCGAGATACTTGCTACGACGCTAATGTGCCTGTAGACTTTATGCTGTTAGTTAAACATTATTACGGCGAAACCAGGGGACTTTACGCTAGTTTAGCATTGAAATAAATGTATAACGTTGAATAACTTCTAAACAGGCTGACGTTAACCTTTGAATGCTTCAACTTCTTTTTTTTTTTTTCCAACTGACACTCTCGCGACGGATACATTTAGAGCCTCACATAACTCCTTATACTGGGCAAAATTATTTTTGAACTGTGCTGCAATATTCCGATAATGACTTAAGTTTAGAAATAATACTGCTTCATGACTTTCCCGTGACAAACAGACAGACCTTCATCGTCCCTCTCAACTGACACCGCGGTTGCTAGCATGACGTACTAGCCAACTAGCTATAGTATCGCTAACGTTATAGGTCTATGGCGTAGCTGACACCTTTGGTTAAAAAGATCTCATAAAAGTATAACATACCTTTCGTCGGGATATTTATCGAAGCTGAAAGGCAGCCGCTGACTAACAGCTGGAGAAAAATAACCAGAGAAAAAGCACAAGTATTTCTCCTGCTTTGCCCCATCTTCCTGCACGCCGCCATGTTGATGCGTGAGTAGCTGGAGAGGCGTGGCTTAGCGTGGCCACATACATACCCGGCTGTGTGTGTGTCCGCTCTTGTTTTACTACATTCGTGGTGCCCAAAAACCAGGACCCCACTATACTTGGGACCCGGCCTCCTTTGTGGGGCCAAAATGCTGGGCCCTACAACCAAAACTTGGTTTTAGGGTAAATGTTACTAATAGGTTAGGGTTAGGTTAAGGTAAGGGTTAGGGTTAGGCATTTAGGAATGCATTATGTCAATGACGGGTCCCCACGAAGATAGTGCCGCAAATCTGTGTGTGTGTGTGTGTGTGTGTGTGTGAGAGAGTTTGAATGTGTGTGAGTCACAGTTATGAAAAGTGGATGCATGAGGTCTGAGTCATTATTTAAGTAATGGAAGTTGCTTCTAAGGTTATCTCACCCTCCAAATACCTGTTGTACTTGTTTATGAACTGGTTAAAGCATTTAACTTGAATATGATATCACTTTTTTCATGACATTGGTTTTACTCCTGACTGTTTGGGATCCACAACCCTCACTGCTGCCTGTGAAATCATAATAACAAAATAACAAAGTAAAAATTCTAAATCAATTCAAAGTATTGATTGAACCCTTCCATGTTTGTGCTGGTTTATTATTGTTATTATTATTATTCTGCCGCAAATGCTGAAATTCCCGTGAGCTGGAATGAGCCAGAAAACCGAAACTTGGCCCGATAACAGGAAGTGACTTGCATGCGCTTCCACAGAAACATGAGCCCAATCGGCCACATGGTGGCGCTGTAGTTAGGGCCCAAAATGCAAGTTTGAACGGGCCGCGCCCCTCACACAGAAGGTTACTTTTACATTTTCTCTCACCAGTCCAGCTCAATGTGCTCTACAAAAAAGCTTCTTGGACCAGAAAGCCTCTTTCCGCCAATTTGATTGAAAAATACATTTTTTACATCTGGTCACCTCTGGCCTGGTCTGCAATTTCGAGATTTTTGGATTTCTTGGGCGGACTTATTGAAGATATGGAATATATATGGAAAACCATTGAGGCCGTAATTGGTCCTTCCATTGGTCACATTGTACTTTGATGAAGGTGACAAAGTTGTAAATTACCACAAAGCATAGTTATTACACCAAAAGAGGAAATATTTCATGTTTTATATGTTATTCGGCTAATCCTCCTTTTGTTTGCCAAAAGGTCACTCACAGACAAAGTTATCCTACATAGTGAGTGACCTTACTTCGGTTTGGGGTCAGTGAGGTCCAACTCCTCATTAGACCTCAAATGAGCAAAATGTTATCAAAACTCTAATAAAGGAAACCTATTTTGGAATTGGAAGGGGGAGTGCTTCATAGAATAATACTGTCAACAACAACAACCACAAATATAGAGCATATGAAAAAGCCATTGAACTAAACCATTTTTAACAGCTTGAGTCATGCACCATTTACTGTTCAGGCATCGGAAACATATCCGCTCAAAATCGTGTTTATAAATCATGAAATATTAAAATGATAAATCAATAATGAGCATGTTTTAAAGAGGTCTCCAGGACCTTATTATCCATGCAAGAGTTGACCTATACCTAACATCAATTTTAAGAGCAATTCAATCTCTTCCTATGCCTTGTTTAGGGAAACAACACAAATTAGACACGGCATTGTTCACCTAGTCAAGAAATGATAAAATCTAGACATCAAATATCTACCATTGGTGTTTTCTTTAGGATTTGTGGGAAGTAGTGATGCTGTAGTCCTCTTGACCAGGGCCCAGAGGAAGGTCTGTCATCCGATTGTCACAACCACAGATTCTTAAACATCTTCACCCACGTTCAAAGATCGTTGTACGTTTTCCTCACATCCAATAAGTGACAAAAGGCATAAGAAAAATGCAATCAGAAACCGGTTCAAGATGTTCTTTATTTAATTCAGGGAACGGCAATACTGTCAAGTACACTATGCATGATTCCCATAACCAGTTGTGGAAGACTACCATTTCCTGTCCACTGTATTTACTCTTTTCATCCTCCTTCAAAGTAGTACTGCAACTCTTATCCAGACAAGATCAACTGTGTGCATGACAGGTTTCGTTTCGTTTGCTCGACCAGGAAGAATTGACATGTCTTTGCCTTCGTAAGACTTCACAGGTGGATTAAACTATGCAAGACTGTCAATAAAATAATATTCTTTTTGCTATATGTAACAAAAGACATGTTTCACCACAAATGCACAGACACAAACAACAAGTGAGACGAAAACACAAAATGTACACATTGGGGTGTAGTGCCTCTTAGAGCTACTGACAGCTGCTTACATCAGGGACAACTAACCCTTCCCATTGTATAATACATCAAGACAGACACTAGAGCTCTCCAGTGCAGAAGTGTTTAAATAAAACTGGTATTTCACCACTACAAGTTTTGAGCGAGGAGTGCTTCATGGCGCTACGCAACAGCACCATCTGGCGGTGGTATTAATCAACTGTTCGCCGACTGCGTTGAGCCCTTTATGTATTGTGGGCTGATCTAGTTTTCACTTTCCCTTTTTTCTGCATTGGAAAGCCAAGGGACACACAAATTAAAGCATTGTGCATGAATGTAGTGAAATGACAAAGAGTGAGGCCAACATGAATGTGCTCAAGGCTACTTTTTCCTTGAAAGCTACACAATTCAAGATAAAACTTTCGGTTACATGGCCGTAGTTTTGTTCTGAACTTGGCTTTATTTTGAAAATACAATGTTCCCTTAAAGTGGTCCTTTAAAAAGTGGTAGATCATTGCAAGAACGATTTGACCTTAATGGTGTCTTGTTTCCAGCTGTAGCATGTCTAGAGGAAAGAGGGGTTTTGTGAGAACTAGCTAATCAATAAAAGGATTTGGATTTTGTTTTTGGTGGGGGAATGCCTGTGTGCTGGGAGGACTGGAGGGACGTCTGCCTCATCCTCCTACGCCTGGAACTCGAGGCCGAGACCAAGCTTGTGGCCACCAGCGTTGATGTTCTTCCCATCAAGGAGAGCAGACAGTGTCAGCTTGATGCCTGCAGAAACAGACCCATCACGATAAGCCATGCACAGACGAGGCAGTTTATATAAGAGTGTACATTCATAGAATTTTTGCTACGTAATCCTCCAAACAGTCTGAAACAGTATTGTGATTATACCGGTCACTTACTGAAGTATTCCATTCTTAATTTAACGACGGTCCAACCTCTACACTCCTTAATGTCAACTTCCCCCCACCAGTCAACCTCAAACCCCATCTTTCTGTAATGTTGCTACTGTTTACCCATGAGAAATTGTAGTTGTTGACTATAAGTTACCCTTCAGAACTCTTCTAATAACTGTTCTATTTTCATCTGGACATCAACGTAGAATAATATGAGTAGGAGCATGCATTCTCAAGTAGTTTAATGCCTGTATATGCCTCAAAATACTGCTAGGGTATGCTAGGGACATACTGCTCTGTATGTCTAAAATTTTACTTCAGTTATGAAGCTAAAGTTGGAATAATTCACATACATATCTTAATTCCATTGCTCACATTTTGACTTAAATTCTATTAATTCTGGTTCATAGTGTTGTCTTAATTGAGTAAATGTTGAATTATTGTGGTCTTAGTAAACATGGTCAGTGTTTTGACCCGTTTAAGCACTTGACAGCTAAGTTACACAGCATGCAGACTGCACTCACCTGGCTTCAGAGTTTGAGTGTAGCCCAGGCCCACAAGGCTGGAGTTGTTCACCTTGGCCTGTGTGGGAACCACAGACGAAAATCATACAGAGAGCAACTAACAGATATGCCTTGTCATTTATTGCCTGCTCCAAGCGAAATGTTGAACGTGAACTCTAAATCATACTGAATTCTGAAACTGATTCTGTGATTTAAAACTGTAACCATTAAAACAGTTTCACTTCAGAATTGCATTTTGGACAAATTATTAACATGTTAATAATAGTGTAATTATATATATATATATATTTTTATTTTTTTTTAACTAAACCATTTTCACTCACTGGCTCTGCTACAAGTGAGATTTAAGGATTAATGTGACAGACAGGACTAAATTAGCCTGGGTCTTTTGGGAGGAGTCACACTCCTCCCATTGGCCATTTTGGCTCGGATGAGGCTTCTCTCATGCCCAACTAAACGTGATGTATTTCACGTTGACTTGCATCCATCCTTCCAAGTTGGTCAGCTAGGCTGGACATGAAGCAAAGATTGTGACCCAGGTTTGAAGAGAGCGTGTTGCATCTTAGTTCATATCGTAGACACCCAGAATGTCTGGGTGTTTTTTTTTTAATTTTATTTTCTAGCTTTTACAGACAACCCAAACAACAATTAATTATAATGATACAGGAAATCTGACTGCAGCATGACCCTGTATTAGTTTCAAAACAGATTGCGTTTTAGTCTGGACAGGCGGAAATGAATGGAGAGTTGCAATACAATGCAACCCGTGTGTTGCTCTCCGTTCCACCTCGTCGTTGATTCAAGCAAAGAAATCTCTGGTCTTACATTTCACCACTGCTGTTCTTAGTGTGTAGTATTTGGTGCAACTAAACGTACTGAAATGGTGATCTTTTTAAAATGCTGCTGTAAGATGAAAACGTGTTAGTGTGGACGTGGCCTTAGAGGTAAGTTTTAGGAACTTGACCCTGCAATATGAATTCCTAATAGGGATCAATAAAGTCACATTATAAATATACAATATGTTCCTATACCACTACTACAACTACTACAGGTTACACACTACTCACAGAGAAGGATGCATCAGGATCAATCTGGTACTTGGCTGCGATGCCAAAGCGGGTGTTGCTGTTTCCAGCAGTCCATGCCAGGTTGACGGCTGTCTCCAGCTGGTTATTCACCTTCTGGTAGATAGAACCACCAAACTCAGTGCCATCATTTCTGAGGAAAAATAGCAGATTGGAACATATGTAAGTGTTACTGCAACACGAATACTGTTTCCCTACAGGTATAAACTATGGTTTTGTAAACAATGAGAATTCCTTACTTGGTATCTTGTATGTCTGTTAAAGAGCTCCTTGGATGGGAGCACTATAACTGATGCAAAGCCTACATTACACTTTGTCTGACCTCACATAACCACTTCAGCTGTAGACAGGCTTGGCCAGGGGCACAGCAGGAAACAAGACTAACACTGTGCCCTGTCCCTCCCTCTCTCTTACTGTCGGACACTACCTCACTCTGCCTTTTCACTGAGGCCCTTTACGCCTGCCAACCACTCACTTGCTCACTTGCAATATAGTAAATCCCATCACCTGGGTCTAAAAATAACTGCCAGACACCTGCGTGCCCGGCAGACAGCCAAATGGGCAACAAGCTGGTCAGTCAGACAAGGACAAGAAAACAGTTTGAAGATTTCTTTCTAGTCAAGCTCATTCGCCTGGACTCAGTTGTTTCACTTATAGCTAGAACCTTTCGCCTGTGACTTATGTTCAAGTGCCACAGGACAGAAACACTAACTGAATATCAGAATGTGTAGTTTTATGCATAGTTAGCTTAGAATCAAACGGAAAACTAAGTGTGTCTACGTGGCTATTCAGAAACATTTCAATGCTACTTTTACTAATATTTTATCTTTCAGCATCGGCACCAGTGAGCATATATTAACTCTCCTAGCTACCTTAAGTTCAAATTAGCATGAACTGCACCGTGGTTATTGTAAAGTGGTAAATGGACTGTACTTGTATAGCGCCTTTCTAGTCTTTCCGACTACTCAAAGCGCTTTTACACTACATCACATTCACACACATTCACATGCTGATGGCAGGAGCTAACTGCCCATCAGTACAAATTAAACTAATCATTCACACACACCGAAGGCACAGCTTCGCTGCTTCATGTAGTCTTACACATTCGTATGGAGCTGGAACTCGTCGGTCTTGTATCCGACTGCAAAGTTGCTCTGGGTGATCCTGTTCCTGCCAGCCTCGAAGGTCATCTGGTAGCCAGCCAGCCAGCCCTCGTAGCCCACCACCGCTGCGCCGTGGACGGCTGTGCCGTTGATGTCGTAGTTAACATCACAGCCAAGGTTGATGTGGTCGCACTTGTAGCCTGTCTTGACCTTCCCGCTCTTCTTGCTGGCAGGATGTTTGGGAGAGAGAGGGCAGGTTGTTAATGTCAGAAGCCAACGTTTCCCAGCTGGAAACATCACATTGCTGTGAATTATACATAAAAAAAAAAAAGAAGTGCAGATTTATCAAGGCTAAATCACGCAACCACTTAGTCACATCCTTACAGCCATTTTTAGACAGAGCGTGACAGAAATCTCAATACCAGTGCTCCTTGCGATGTGCACTTTATTTATTTACACACATTTAAGAGCAGCGTTTCTTCATGACCAGAACTGGCACCGTCACGTTCTGGTCGCAGTGACCTTAGTGTGACAATTCAGCTAATTTAGCTAGCTAGCTAAAGTTAGATAGCCGGCAGTTGTGCAACTAATAACTGTTAGTTACCTTAAGGTATGTTATCTAAATATTGTTTCTGTGTTTCACCTTGTTGCTAAAGGGTACTAAATTGACAATTGAAATGTAACAATATTTATTTAGAAAATAGCCAAGTATCTTACATGTATGTTTGTTAGATCGTATTTGTCCATTGTTCTAACTAAATAGTAAACAGCATATATTGTCTTTCCGTGTCTTTCCCTCATGTGTACGCAGCAGACATCAACCCGTTCACATTGGCAGAGAGAAAAAAAATGACCCAGGAAAAGTAAAATGAGGCCATTGGACAGTTAGCACCAAAAGGTTTTTCAGATTAACTGCTGACTCAACCTGCTGTAAGACTTAAAAAGGTCCTCTAAGTTCTATTTTGCAATGAATTGTTTATACCTATTCAGTGTAGCTCTAAAAGCGCATGAAGAAATACTTTCTCACTCAGCTGTTTTTACCCGGTGTTTGGCGAGAAGGAGGAATCAAACGTCAGCTTCAGCCCCTTAGCCAACTGTGGAAAAGGAAAGAAAGATATATCAAACAAAAATAAAGGGTCAGTTAATGAAACTGATCAACTTTAGCTAAACTTGTTCATCAGGCAATGGCACCCACTACTTGAGTGACAGGCCTTAGTGAATACAGAGAATGGAATATATGTTACTGCCAATAGCGATCCAAGTCACATATTGTTTACACATTTTAGACGTTACCCCCACACCCCATCGCCAACCTGGTCTTCAAGGGTGATCTCGGTCCCCAGGGTGTTGTCGGTGTTCCACTTCTCTGTGAACGTCAGCCCGTGCTCCGCCCACTTGTACTTGGTCTCCAGGGATCCAGCGACCTTGCTGGTCTCAGTGTTGGCAGAGCCTGTGCTGGTGAACTCCTGCAGATGGTTGTATTGGTGTCAGAGTCCTACAGACAGGTTAACTAGCCAGGTACATTACCGTGTTAGTCATTTTATTGTTAATGCCTTGCACCAAAATGTATTTTCATTAGGTGTTTACATTGGGTTTTAGACAGTGATGTAGTCCGGTAAACCTCCCACCAACACTGTGTCTGCATACACCGTCTACTGCTAGTACTAATATTAACCAATAAAATGAGGAGCTCAGAAACATATATACAGACTTAAGAAATTCAGTTGACGGATAGGTCTTGGACCAAAAATTGAATAACTAGATTTGGTGTTGATCCCACTGTAGAACATTAACTTGATCTAAAATCCAGAGGGTCCATTTACAAAGTTAAGAAATCCATTTAACATACACCTGAAGTAAACTAAGATATACCATATATTCAATTGTTTTGACACAGCATCCTCTCAAACCCCATTAAAAAACCAGAACACATCAGTCAGGTAGCAGAGGCCAAGGTGTCCTGGCAGCGTTTAGCAGATCAGATAAACGGCCACTTGATTATCACTAAGGAGCCTCTTAAGCCATGATAGGACGGCTGGAGTGGCAGCTCTGACAAAGTGATAATGACTGGCGACGACTTACCAGTCCATTCTCAGACTTTGTTTTCAAGTCCAGCTTGATGACCCCAAAGCCTGAAACAGACAACATTTAATGAAAAGATCAAAATGATGTTTGGATGACAACAAACATCTTACATCTAAAATAACCACTCTGAAACATTTATTTATAGAATGTTGTTGGAAAAAATCCAGCCCATAAATTAATATAAAAACAGGAACAGGCATCTTAAAAAACAAGCACGGGATAATCCTGAAAAACAAGTACTACTGCCAATACTATTAGTCCTAACCATTCTATGCTTCTTATATTAATACAGATTTAAAAAAGGACCCCTTTAGATATTTCAGAACACATAAAATCAAGTCATTGATTACTAATGTCTGTGAAAGTTATTCAAGTTATATATATGCCACTAACTGAACGTGCGTGTTGATTTTAGGGCTGCACGATACGCTAAAAAAACGAATTTATAATGCGATTATTCTGACAGGTATTACCATTGCAATTTGATTCACCATTGGTAGGAATGAATCATTTTTGCATCACAATTTTCATTTTCACGGAGAAACATGTTAAAATCATGATGTGACATTTGTTTTCTTACATCTGGAGAACAAGATTTGCAGGCTGGGGCATCTCTGCAGCACTTCATTTTAATGCTGCTTGTTAAACATTTTACCTTTGATCAAAAAACGTGCAGCTTCTGCTATTTGGATATTGCACTTGGCCACATTGCGATTTAAATAATACTTCGATGATTAATCGTGCAGCCCTAACTGATTTGATGTAGATTCTGTCAGAACATTAGTGCTGTCAGTTATGCATAACAGCTGGCCCATTCCTGGCCCTACCCAGCATTACAGCCATCAATTGATTCACCCAAGCACATTTCACATGACCCAGCTTTCCCCTTCACTAAACCTACTATTTCACCCGTCACTGTCCATCTTCATCCATAAAAAGCTGTAATTCCTACAATTACGAAATGGTTACTAGCTTCACAACGACTCTCAGTGTTGAGGCTTTTCTGTTAAGGTGATGGACTCCAAATGTTCCACGTGACCACCACCTAAACCTGCAGTGAAACCCACAGTAATGAATTACAGTCCCTGCCAAAGGTTCAGTGATTCAGCCTTCATGGTACATATGAATCAGTCTTCTGGAACCACCGGGAATTCCCTAGATATTAAGTGGACATCATTCAGTTACCCTTGGAGCAGAGCTGTGTGTATACACAAAACACATCCCAACGACATCCACTCTAAACTGCTCTGTACTACTACAGCTAGTGGTACGCTATAAACAGTAACTGGTTTGCTTTCATTTGGCCTTGCGGTGAACATTGCGTCGTATGCAGGGGCTGGATTTCTGCAATCCCTGAGAGGAAGTGTAGCAACGAATCTTGCAAGAAATCTCCTTAATTACTGCACAACAATATAGGAAGGTGGTATTGTTCTTCTAGTGCGTAGAGTGATAAACCATTAAGTATTCCTTCCAATGGGGGAAGGTATTAAAAAGAATAAGGAAATAAAACTAGAACAAATTCTACCACAGCTATCCTCGCCAATGAAGCAAAAGAGAAAAACTTCAAATGAATAAGCTAACACGCTAATAGTCTAGGCAGGTGATAGAGGCTACCAATGGTCTCCATCATGGCACCTGAACTTAATACTTTATATTAATATTTTAGTTTTTGCGATCTGATAATGGCATACTGATGTTTAAACATTCTACACATGACAGCCTGCAAGTATCCTCAACTAAATAAGGTGCACAAAGTCAATTTACTACACAGCCTGTGAAAACAGTAGTATAATGTCTTCTGTGGCTCTGGAGGAGTTTTGTTAAGTATTTAATGCTGTTTTACAATGAAAGAAAAGCACATGTGTACATAGTACATGCTGCTGTTTCTGTGTTATAAAATGGCTTGGACTCCATTCCCCTTTTACATAGATTTATCTCTAAAAAAGTCTGTTTCATTATATTAATAATTAATAATATTATATGACTGATTCTACTTCTGAAAATATATTTTATATATATATATATGTGTGTGTCAAAGATATGTTTCATCAGTTGCACAGGCACGATGATGATCCATAGAGGTCCATTTTGTAAAATATTGTGCATCTCTGAATCACCTTGGCAGTATTTTATTGTGACTCAAACCCTTTTCCGCTATATCATACTGCCATAAATGTTGATGAAATAAGTGTGCTTGCTGGCTGCTCGGTGCTTACCGTATCCTTTGGTAAAAACATCCTTGGCCGACTTTCCAAGGTCAACGTAGGTGGGAGGTACGGCCATTATCTGCAAAGAGAAAGCTTATGATCAAGGGTGTGACTAAGAACAAGGCAGAAGAAAACAAAAAAAAAATCTGGAAAATAACATCCATGCTGTTATCCCTCTGTGTTACAGCTTTAGGCCAGCCAGAGCCCACAGTAACACGGCAGAGGGAAAGGCACAGTAACCACTCTGTAGCATAAGAGCAGACTGACAGATCAGATGTGATGTGCTTGGGGAGAGAGCAGTGCTGAAAGAGGAAGGTGGGAGCAACTGGAGGCCACTGATAGCAAAGGTACAAATCTGATGAAGTTATTGTACATGAGCAGGTGTCACATTTTGGCATTAACCATTATTTCCCAGTTTGGGGATTTTAAATCCATTAAAATCAAATACTTTGCCAATACATTGTCAATGCATTAATTGATTCCTTTCCCCTTCCCCGTTTTATTTCAAACTACTTTACATAAAAAGTAAAGGTCATTTTTGACACTATAGTCATATGCCTAAATCACACTTGATGTTTCAAAGGGGAAGAAGCCAAGTTTAACAAGAACAATGAGGGCCACAGACTGAAGCACAAAGCAGACTCTTTGCTAACCCTCTGGACTGGCTGCTGCCCTCATGTATGTGCGGACCTCTTTGTCCTTCACTTTCCTGACAAGCCTGTTGTGCAAGACATGACTATTTCGTCATTAGAACAGATTCCATTTTCAATAGCACAACAATTATCACAGCACAGTTGTTGCGCAGGCCTATGTGATAACATACATAATGTGCATATTGATAGTAGATAGAACAGGAATTTGAACAGTTTACCAAGTGAATAATCAACCTTTAGGTCCTACAGGTTTCTCAATTAACATTTCTTAAATCCCAAGATCTGCAACTACTCTGCAGATGTGCAATATCTGTTTCTGTATGATCAACTGTAGTTTATCATTACAACAGAACAATTAAGCAATGTTTCTCAAAATAAATATTGGACAAAGAAACGACATCCCTATGCACATTTGGGCCCCATATGTTTCTCTGCACCCACCACTTCCTCGTCAAATTGTGGCCAACTTTGACACAAACAAATGTCTGTCTATCCCTAGTATGTCCTAGTTCCAGTTCTAGACGAGAGGAGGACAAAAGTCACATATCTTCAGTGGCTGTTAACACATACACCAAAAGCATGTCCACTAAGCCATTCGCCCTGTGCTGACACACATACACGGTCTCCCAACACACCCCGCTGAGCCTGAGTAGGTGCATGGCTTTCACACATGGCCACAGGCAGAAATGTCAGCGGCCATAGAGGACGAAGGACTGGCACAGCCCAGTATGTGATACCCGACAAGATTTTGTCTCTGAGGTGTCCTGGGTAAACCGTAATGACTTTAGATGGAAGAGGGCTATATCTTTATATAACAGTTAACGTTACACCAAATAACAACGAACAATTCGTGAAATGTTACACTTGCCGTAGCATCTCAGTTTGGGATCTATCACTGCCCTTCAGCGGCAACTTAGCTGTAGTCTAATTCATAGACATTCAGCTGCGAGACAGACCTCCAAATTATTTGAAAAGTCTAGCTTTTCCACTAGAGTGAATACAGCAGTGGCCACTTGACACAGACAATGGGGTTTATGAAGGAAGGGAAGACAGTATCTCCCTGCCCTCGCCTGCTAACAGATTAGCATTAGCTTGCTATCAAGGTGGACAGCGGGCAAGTGTCTCCAGTGAGTAACGTTACGGCAGGTTGACAGGCAGGGACCCCATGCTGTGTCAAGCGGGTAAAACCGTAAGCTAGCTAAGCGTCTTTATTTCTAGCTAACCTGAATTACTGCTGACCAATGGCTCCCTGCACTGTCAAATGACCGCACCGCAAGACATTAGCCACCAAGCTAACAGCAGCTCACAGGCCTAGCATCTCCGCTGCACGCGACTCCAGTTAAAAATCAATGGATGAGGCGGACAGCTCCGGAGGTGACCATCCGCCGGCTGACAGCAGTGGCAGGGCAGTGCAGTAAAGACAGCCTCAGCTCCGTTGCGTTTCCGTGACAGATCCATAACGTACCTCTCCGTGTTCCAGTCCTGGTCGAGAAGGGGCTCGTCAACTGCACAAAGGGAGGAGAGCGGTGGGAGGTTGGCGCGGCGTCACGTACGTTACAAGTCACGCAGCCGGTTGTCGTCGTCAAAGAGACAACATTCAGTCAAAAAGCAAGATGGTTCACACCTGAATTCACTGCGCGGCTGTGTTCCCACGCACCGTAATATGCGCAGCCTTCTTCTTGTGGTGGGAATTAAATTGGTACATTTGGTCAAGTGCTTGTAACGTTACATTACTCGAGTATTTACATTTTATCCTACTTTAAACGTAGCCTAGTTCAGAGGGAAATGTTGTAGCCTACTTTGAACTCGCTACATATGACAGCTGCAGTTACTAGGCCTACCTACTTTACAAAATATATAATCATATTATAAAATATCATTCACTGTTATTGATCTCGATCCCTAATAGTATGCTATAAAGGGAGCCAGGGTAAAATCACCTCCACCTCGAACAGCCGCGACTTTAAAACACGTTAATAGCCTACATAAGAATAACAATCCAATAAATGAAACGGGTCATTCTGCATAATGAGTAGGCCTACTTTTATATTTGATACCTTAATTACATTTTGTTATAGGTTATTCCTTCTGTACTTGTATTAGGTAAAGTCTTGAATGCAGGACATTTATTGGTGCCATGAGTATTTTTACATGCTGGTATTAGTAACCTACTTTACTTACGGATCTGAGAATTGTTTACAGTAGGCTACTCAGCACTACCAATTCGATTAAATTTTAGTTCAGACCAAAAAGTATCGTCGAAAAAGTAAAAGAAAGGATTAGGCATTCAAAATCCATACTGTGATAACAGAAGCAAAGCAGAAGAATACAGAAAAAGCAGGCTACATATAGGCCTCGCAACATAGAGACAAATGCTTTCTCAGTTAAGGAACAATTATGAGAAAGGGCAGGGTATTCATTTTCACTCTTTCGTCCTCTGCCACAAGTTGCTACACCCGCAAACGGAAATAGGAAAAAGTGAAGCATCTCGCTTTGCAGCACTGTCTCTGGCATCGCCAGCGTATTACCTTGACGCAGGCGCATTTGACTCCGGGCAGCACGCAAATCCCGCAGCATCAGTGGGGGAGACTAAAGTCCCGTCCACAGCTGACTAGAGATCAGCTCTCTACTCCATCACCGCAAACCTCATCCCAGCGTGCAGTTTTTAAAAACTGTCCCGGGACAGAGGACACATCTCAGCAGCGGTAACGTTACGTCACACCTGTAGAGGACAGGGGGACTCATAAAGATCATAGTTGACCTCTGCTGTCTGCTGAAAGTCATTCACAACCTGCAACTACTGCAAAGCTTTTAAATCTATTTTTACTCACTATCATTGTACCTACTATGGTACAGAGTCACTCTTTAGGGGGGCTATTTAATATCAGTATTTCATTGTACATTGTGTATTTGTTTTTATTTAATCTTTATTTAATCAGGCAGTCCCACAGAGATTAATATCTCTTTCTGAGAATAAGAATATTCAAAAGAACACAAACTGAATGAACACAATTACACAATAAACAAGGTAATTAATTAAAACAGTTACACACACAAGAATCAATGAGAACTTTAGATAATTAATTTTTAAAATCTCCAAGTGGAATGTAAGACTAGTTTGTGGTCAGTTTGCAGTTCAGTCCAATTTAAAGGCGCATAGTGCCAGAAACCCCTTCTGTCAATTAGTGCGTACATGATGGAGATGGAATGTTACATGATATGGCTATTTCTTCTTGAAGACCATCCAACTGTGTGACATAGAGAACAATGATGAGTACGGAATGTACGTACAAGGAATTTGTCAGGGGAGATGGTAATGGCTTTCAGGAAGAAACCAGCCCCAGTCGCCCCCCCAACGCCCTGTGTGACTCCTCTGTCGACACTGTGGAGTCCTTCTGCTTCCTCGACACCGTCATCACCCAGGACCTCGAGTGGGAGCTGAACAAGTTCAACCTGCCAAAGAAAAAGATGGTGCACTTCTACGTCTCACATCTTTGGGATTATGTCTTGTAAATATTCTTTGTACCTCATACGGTGAACTTATGCACATTCCCTGGTCAATATTTTGCACGTTCCTGCACAAAACTGTACCGCTCTTTTATTGTTAAAAACAGTTATATTGTACGTATTTCTAATATTTCTTCATATTTTATTGTCAATTTTCTATTTCTATCTTCTCGACGTGCATAACTTTCTCTCACTATGTTTATTGTTATGCCCCAAAACACCAAGACAGGCAGGTGAGTCATGTGTTAACGAGTGAGATAGTGGGTAAAGCAACTTTGTCCTGCCTTACCCTCCTGGTTGTGAATGCAGAGCTGGGCTATGAAATGTTTTGCAGTTTTGTTGAATTTTTGTATGCAGGATTTCGCAGAAACACAGCAGTGTGGTCGAGATAAGGGAACGTTGCCAAAACCTTAAGGCGCTTCCTTTGCAACAGGCACAGCTGGCAGCAAAAAGCTACACCTCCTACTGCACCTCTTTCACCCATAAATAATTTCATTTTTAATTGTTTTCTTTGCTTCTTATTTGCTATACTCTCACCTCTGGTGTATATATTTCTTGTTACTATGGACTAGTAACATCTCTTTATCACATACCAGAATGAAAATGACTGAATTAAACTGGAGAACGGTTTTACTTCCTGTAAAATGTTACATCTTTGATCCTTCAATAAAAAAGATTTAAAAAAAAAAGAAAATAAAAAAGAAAATGACTGAATTAATGGAAACTCAAACCACAGATGAATAAAACCTCCCTTGCCTGAGAGAGGTCAGAGGTCATTGGAATCCCCTGATATAAAAGCAAGTTAAGGACTTTCATCAGCAGATCAGGAAATTACAATCAGCCACCAACCAAACACTTTATGAGTCTGTCTGACTAGTCTGTTACTGTCAACAGTTTGAGGGTAAAAACCCATAGCAACATACTTTCTACCTTCTGAACAAATACAAATTAGGGATACTGCAGCTACTGAGCTTCTGCTTGTATTTAAACAGTAAAAAAAAATCTAATTATTAATAAATCTGACTGGGTTTACTGGGTTGAACATGCGACAGGTTGTGATTTTAGCCAGTAGATGTCAGTGTTGGTGACAATCTGAAAAAACTCAAACGCTGTGAGTAAGTTGGGTGTTTCAGAGAAACAATGCACAGTGTCTTAGCATCAGACTTCCCCTCTGTCTGTCTTAAGAATCAAATTTTAATTCAACCCGTTATCCACAGTGTAATTTATTAAATTTCTCTGCAACATTTTAGATGTAACTCTTTAACCTTTATAGCTTTGTTAGTTAAGATTCATTTGCAAACCTTGAAACCTTATAAACCTTAAAAACTTTAAAAATATATCATCAGAACAGCATCTTGCCCCTGTCACGTGAAAAACCATGTATCTCCAAAACACCAATTTTTCATGAGCTATTATGAAGAACCCGGTTGACATCTTTTTTTCATATAATCCACTGTGATATTAAATAGTTTATTCAGTTTAAGAAATAAAAGAATTTTCTCAACCCATAAAGGAACACCTAATCACAAGTCAAAATGACCCAATTTGGAGATACATGGTTTTCACTGGACAGCGACAAAATGTGTTTAACAGATTTTGTGTCTTTGTTTTGATAAATTAGCAGATTAATACAATAATCGGTTTCACTTTTAATTTTATTCACAAAACGTACTCAAGCTTTACATAAAGCATTGTTTTCCCTAACATATAAACGTCATCATTTTAACTCAAATGTAACGTTGTGTATTGTTTCTTTCTCTCCCACATACATGAACGCGTACTGAACACACTCCAAAATGTTTGTGCAGTCCTATATTTCCTTAGTTTTTGCTCTACTCAAGTGTTTCCAATTCATCTAGTTTAAGACCCAACTGGAAGCAAAATATTCTGCTCAAAAACATTTCTCAAAGAGCCTGCATTTAGTTGATTCTTTATGGAAAAGGATTAACATGCAAAACATTTAGTTTATAAGATTAACTTAGAGAGAAAAGTCAAAGCCAAACATATTTTTCCACTTGCCAGGAGGACTTTATATTGAACATGTTTTTTTTTTTTAAGTACATTAAATATTAAACACAGATTAGTGTATTTTTGCTCTCACTAAACTATTGACTTGAGTTACTTTTACCTGTGACAAGCTGCAGCAGACAGACATATCTGATTTTTAAAAGCTTTAAAAACTTCAAGACTTACTTCTTGGATCATTCTTCAAACAGTGCCGGCTGGCTTTATTACAAACTTTTTAGTTTTTTCGTATGCAGTTTTTGACACATTTTGATGCAATATCATCAGACAATGTCTTGGTGAATTTCATGTTTTCAAGATATACTGAAGGCAGCTATGATGGGAAACTAGTGATTAACAACATTAATTAAAGTCACAGTTGCAAACAGCATGGCTCCTAAATAAAAGGAGCTGTCTCATGACGGATTAGAGAAGAGATAGCTCGTTCTTTACTCATTCACCAACATCCACAGCTTGTTGTCATTAAACAAACATATTTAACTTATTTCCTGATGTGTATTTAGAAGTTTCCATCTCTGTTTTATGTCCTTGCATCACTGAATCTCAAGTAACATTTAATCAACAACTAGTAACATGTTTGTCGCCTGTCGGTCGCCTTCAGAGGCAGCCAAAATTCATTTCTAGATTATCCTCGAGTCATATCTGGATGCTCTGCTTTCATCCCCCAAGCTTCAAAGTCAACGCTACGCTCACTTCAAACAGCCGTCACCGAGTGCCAATCAAATCCTGCTCCAGAAGACAACAAACACTACAGAAAATGTTAATCAACCCCGGCCAAGCATCACCAAAGTAAATAAAATAGATTGTAAACAGATGCCATAATTTGCAACATATGGATAAATAAGGCAGTATGTCATCTTTCTATTTCTTTTTTTTTTTTTCATTCAGTGGTTCACACAGGGTCCAAACTCCTCTACCTCTCCCATTTCCCTCCATCCATCCATCCATCCATCCATCCATCCATCCATCCATCCATCCATCCATCCATCCCAAACCCTCTCTTATGAGTCAGTGACTTCACTGCATTCTGCTGCTTTTTCCAGCACAGAGTGGAAGTCCATAACCCAGGGTCTGGTTAATACAGGGATATAAATCACTTCGCTCGTGTTCCTGTGTTCAAACAGTCTGACACCAGTAACCTTTTTACCTTCGCCTCTGTGGTATCAAATGCAACATTCAGCATGCTTAAAAGGTTTAATGGTTCGAAGTTTCCACTCCCTCAAATTTGGAGGGATTTCTGCCATCAAATGGGACAGTGAAAGAGATGACAGGCCAAAATGGATAAATAAAATCGCTCATTCAGGCATTGGGCACAGTCCAAAAGTATCAAAATGAAAACTACCGATGCAAAGCCATTTGGTTTTCATGTCATGAAGTGACATTTTTCATTGTAAGACACAAGAAATATTTGTGCAAGTCAGGACTCATAAAACTTTGCAACTAAATCTCCAACATGCTTGTGTGAGACCACTGATGAAAGAAATGCCTTAACGTAATTGCTTAAACGTTTAAATAAAATATAAACAAAGGATTAGATTGGAATACCACACATTTCTGAGTTGTCTACATAGTTTATTGTATTTTTATTTATTCCATAAATTAGACAGTCAGCTGCAGCTGTTAATAATGTGCTGATCGCTCTTCGCCCAGTATAAATAACCAACCACTACTTGTCCTGTGACAAGCACAGTGATGTCATGTCTAGAAACAGAAACAATGTGAATGTGTTTCACTAAACAATAAAGATCTGTTGGCTTTCAGTATTTCTTCCTCTTCACGAGTGGCATCAGTGAGGCGTTGTTCTCCTGTGAAAAATCTCAACATGAATCAAAAGCAATATGAGGCTTTAAGTTTGTCTCATGTCATGTACTGAGTCCCTCTGAAAACCCAATTTAACTGTAAAGTGCAATGAATGCCATGGAGCCAATGGGAAAATCAGGTGGATGCTCAATTACAAAAGTTCACTTCAAGGTGGAAAACAAGTTGGAAAAATCAGTTATTGTCACTGTGGGTTTCAATTAACTTAAAAATGTATGTATTTGTTTGCCTTTTGTTTTGTTTTGATCAGCATCACTGTTTATAACTGGTTGACATGATAGGAAAAGTGAGAGATGCATCCTTCCTGTCTGAACTTTGGTAAATAGACTGGAGGCATGAGAAAATGTCAAGGCTCGACTGTGGTCAGAGCGCTGCTGTGGAGCAGTGACTCATTCTCACTGTTATCGTGAGTGCATGTATGTTTGTATGTGTGTGTATGAGAGTGAGAGAGAGAGAGAGAGAGAGAGAGAGAGAGAGAGAGAGAGAGATGTAGCGTTTGTGTGTGGTGCATTGTACGTAGCAGATGCAGCGATCTTTATCTCTCATTCATGGCGTCCAAGGAAATGTAGCGTAAGCTGGTTAACAGTCACTTTCTCAGTATCTGCCTGGCTGAGATGTGCTGATAATCACTGCCATGTCGCTCATGCAGCCACCTGCCGCCTTGTTCTGTGGAAACTGAGGTGATGCTGCAGCATTGCCCAATAGTGCTCATGTTGCTCCTGCTGCTCAGTTCATTGATTGCTTTTTAAATGCTACACAGTTGCTCTGTGCAAGCAGTATTACCCAATAGGGATGAAATGTAGGGTACACCCACTGCCATTTAATGGTTCTAAACACTAGTCTAAAATAAAAACTAACTAGCTAAACATTATATAACATTTCTCTTTTACAAGTGTTAACCAGAGTATTTCATCTTTCATCAACCAAGTTTTGACTTTTAAACACCCACATCTGGTTCTGTTCTAACTTAAATGTGGGTGTAACTTATAAACACTGGTATAGTGCTAATTGTGAGGTAAATGAACACTGACCGTTTTGCTTTGCAGACACCTTTAAAGATGGCCCTTTTAAAGTCAAACCTTTTGGGGGGGGGGGGCTTCACCAACCGACATACAATACTCTGAATCAATCACATTGGCCAGGCCACATTGATCACGAAAAGCTTATATTCTGATTCACATCTGCCACTGATAATCACAATATGAAACCACAGGCTTGGCAAAGAGAGGGGAGCTGTGCCCCTGCCAGCACTTTTACCACAAACTATCAAACTGTCACGCCGAGCCTCCTGCTACACACTACCTCACTGCACCCAGCGTCAATGTGTGTACTGAATACAGGACCCTGTAATCAACAAATTCTCCATATTCTCCCCCTCAGGTGCCTCGCCAACATCAAAGGAGGTAAAGGATGGTGTGGTATCTCTGTGTGCCTGTGCCTTCTACTGTATAAAGCAGCCCGGCTTTCAGCCCCAAGACACAGGCGGGGAGCAGCCGAGGAAATTTAATTTCATGACTACCACGTTGGTACCTGGCAGGTAGGGCTGTGGTTCGTGCGTTTTGAAGGTTTCGGCTGCACCTGGTTAAGTGGTGATCAAACCAAACGCCAGGATCAGATATGAAAATACCTGAGCGAAAGTTTCTTTCTGATTCTGTGCAGAGCAGAGGTGAAAAAGTACCAAAATTCATTCACTCATTTAGACTGTTACCGCAGTGAAAATTTGGGAAATGAACAAACTCTTCCAAAAGCAAAGTTTATTAAAAATAAAAATTACAGATTTCCAATGAAATGATTCATACATATACATACTGTGCATCAATGCAACGCCTAATTGAAGCAATATTCTTTTCATTAACAAATTTACAAAATATAGTGAATAAAGTGAGATTACTTTTCTCAATCTAGAAAATTTCACTTGAGTCAAACTTCTGAAGTGAAATTTATTGTAAAAAAAAAATAGTTCCTCCAGCTGTACATGTGCAGCTTCTTATATAGTCATGCTTGAGTTTATTTCTTATTGATCACTCCACTTTATTTCTTCTGAATTAGGATTGTTATGTTTTTTATGTTTTATAAAGTACTTGTTTTTAATACTTACTGTATAATTGGCAATTCAGACAACTTCATTTTCATTCACTCACACCAAAATATAGGTGTTTGATATAATTCGGCAGTTGGATATAATGTTAATTAATATTAAACTATTAAAAAATATTATTTTGAGCTTTGATGTGATTTGTATTGTTTGTCATCAGTGTGGTCTGGTGAATGATTGCTGTTGCTCCTTGGCACTTTGCTCAAACATTAAAGTTACCGGGTTAATTTACTACAGTAAAGGCCCAGAGAGAGAAGCAGTGCACCAACTGTAAAATCCCTGGCACTGAACGTCAAGCCCCGAGCCAGTAACCTTGGTGTGCTTTTTGATCCTGACTTGAATTTCACATAAGAAAAATCACCAAAACTTTCTTTTATCTTCTCAGGAGTGCAGCCAGATACTGAAGGGCAGCTGCTTTTATCACCAGCTGACTACTGTAATTCTTTCTCTTCTGGAAAACTCTAGATAAAGTGCAAATGCAGGCGCAGATGTTTCATTGGTCGCCCATGCGTTTTAAATTTTAAGGATCTGTAATTGGTTTTCAAATCGCTCAATAGACTAACGACTAAACATGATCCATTCCACTGGATCTGTGATTTTTTTTCTTAATCTGAAGACATAATGTAACATTTTAGCTTAACTTTCATAGTTAATCAAACCAATTTTATTCAGTTTTACCTAAGTTTATATTACGCAATCTAGTGTCTTTTATTCACTTTTTATTGAATTATTTTACTATTATTATTATTATCTCCATTGAACTTTGTAATTTCTCTATGAAGCACTTTGTTGTGCTCAAAAAGCATGC
The DNA here is from genome assembly GCA_011952105.1 of Coreoperca whiteheadi. NCBI lineage: Eukaryota > Metazoa > Chordata > Actinopteri > Centrarchiformes > Sinipercidae > Coreoperca > Coreoperca whiteheadi. Next base: position 2,795,021 of record CM022491.1, on the reverse strand, counting down.
TTGATTTGACTCAGTTATGTTAAAACATTCATAAATACAAATAATGTGAACATTTTCAGACAGTCAAAAAGGTTATAATTCATTCCTGGAGATTTAATTTCCAGGAATGACATCCTTTGATTTTATGTCAAGCATCACACCTGAATCAGCCTTCGACCAAAGCGTTTCCTTTTTGTTTCAAGGGCATTTTTTGTGACATTCTGAACTGTAGTCTTTTGCCTATTGTCTAGATTTAGTAGCAAATGTCAAATAATTTATGTCATGCAGCTCTGACATTGCGTTTTGGCCAGGAATTGACAGAAGGTGACAGACAATAAAAAGAAAATGTTTGAATGTGGTTGAATGAGAATCTTTACACTCCTTCTGCCGAGCTCAGGTTAAAGTCTCCATCCTCACTGTTGCTGAGTGTGTCAACTGCTACAAAATGCTGACAAACCATTTTATGTCAGTCAGTCAGTCATTTCCTACCGCTTGTTCCCGTTCGGGGTCGCGGGTGACTGGAGCCTATCCCAGTGGCTTCGGGCCTCAGGCGGGGTACACCCTGGACAGTGGCCAACTCGTCGCAGGGCTGACACATAGACAGACAACCATTCACGCACACATTCATCCACTAGGGACAATTTAGAGTCACCAATTAACCTAATGCATGTCTTTGGACGGTGGGAGGAAACCGGAGAACCCGGAGAAAGCCCACGATAACACGGGGAGGACATGCAGACTCCACCCAGGGAGGTCGTGGTCTGGTCCGGGATTCGAACCCACGATCTCCTTATTGGGAGGCAGGGGCGCTAACCGCTCTGCCACCGTGCACCCCCCATTTTATGTCAAATAAAATAATATGATTATAATCTTTAGGTGACAACCTAAAGTCAATGGAAATTTTGAGCAGTTTTTGCTCATGCGTACAAAAACAAAATCTGTATTCTGAATTAAATGTAACAAATGCATTGAGCTCAATATATTGGTGTTATTGGTTTGTAGCATTGGTAAAAGATGCGTAAGCCGTAAATCATTTTAAGATGATTCAATTTAAAAAGCGTAACTTTCCCTGTTGCCTTAAAACTGTGAGGTAACTAAACTGAAGTTGCATTTTTAGTTCAAAATGTGTTAACAAAAAACAAAAAAATCCATCTGAGTTAAGTTAATTGAAGCAAACAAATTGTTCAGACATTATAGGCAGATTTGCTTTTCTTTTACATTTTCTCAATTTTCAGACTCAGTACTTATTCTGATTTGAAGAATTTAACATATCAAGTTGTACCAGAGATTATTCAGAGACAACATGCAAGAGACCTCATTATCTCGTGTGTGTCTCGGGGCAGGGACTGAATTTGATAACTTCATCGTGGTTTGCATTGTTTTCATTATTATGAGAAGAAACAACCATGACTTACCTTAACATATTTAAGCCACACGGCAAGTTAGTTAGCTCACAGCTGTACATTTAGTTAACTCATCATTTCAAGTCAAAGAAGTCAGAACGACTCGAGTTTAAAATGTCTGAACTGGTCTGAAAATAAAAAACAAATAAAAGATAAAAAAAATCTAGTTGAATTAAGTATATACAAGTATACATCTACATTATGTAAACAGCATAAGATTAGTTGATTTCACCAAATTCCTGCAGGAGGTTTTACAGTAGACAGAATGGTTTGATTGGTTTTGTAAAATCACTGGTGCAGTTTTTCACCTAAACCTCAAGATCAGTTCCATTCACAGAACACAGCTACCTGAGTGGAGGTTACAGTTGAAGTGGTAAGAAGACATTTTCCATAGGGGTGTCTGATCAGCCCTGAGATCTTTCAGGGGTTGTGTAATTCAGTAGGCCTATGTCCTTAAGAACCACGCCTCGGTGTCTACACAAGGCATCTACTGTAGACGTGAAGAGCTCTTTCAACTGAAGGAGATGTGAAGAAATCAGACAAAACTGTTTGCCCTGGGCGTAAAGATGCTGTTTGTTGAGATGCTGACGGTTAAATCTAAATGCCAGGCCCACCTCAAGCTAACGTGCAGACAGCCGCACAAGAACAAGCCCCTTAAACACCCACAAAGGCACACATGCATAGACATTCACTCGCACATGCAAAATGACAGACAGAGTATCGTCTCTCTGACCGTGGCTGAACTCTCTAACTATGGCTACATCTTTCAATACCAGTTATCCATTAAACAATACACAAATATGTTTTTTCAGATATCTGTCCGTTGGTCACTCGTAACATGATGACAGCATGAAATCTGAAATCCTTCACACCTCCACAGAGCATCATTTGCCCCATCCTTTCCCTGATATCGTTTCATCAAACATTTTGTTGGTGGGCAACTGTCTGACAACTGAGTCAAATTAATGCTCGGAAACCCACCTGATGAAATGAAAACTCAATGATGACACATGCATTGTGTTATGCACTGTATTATGGTAACATTCAAAGTGAGTGATCGCAGAGAAAGCTAGAGGCAACAGCCTTTATTTACCCAGAGACGGTGCACTGAGAACAAATGCTCTTTTGCAGGAACACCCTGTTCACAATCAAACAGTTACACACATTCACACCTGGAAGCTGCCCAGTCTGATCTGATATCTGATCTGCCAAGCATTGCTGTCACACAGAACAAAACCAGCCGTGTCTGAGCACTGAGCAGCCACACATCATTGTTCTGTTGTCCTCGACCACTCTAAATCACAAGGCTCGAGTTACCCACCTTGATAAGTGTTTTGGAAAGTCGGTTTTTGGGTGCAAAAAATGTCGTCACTTACTGTAGACACAAGGCCAAAACAAGAGAAAAAGATTTAGTCAGCTTAATATGAATGTGGTCAATCAATCAAACTTTAATGTTATAGCACCTTTCTTACAGGTTGGTGCAATTCAAAGGGCAGACTGTTCCAACGGCTCAGAGCAAATAAACTAAAAGTTGCCTCGCCAAATGTTTTAGTTCTGCACTTTAAACAGCGAAAAACTCAAGAGGACCTGAGGGGCCATCCTGGTTCCACTGCTGCAAGACCATGAATCAAAGTCAATAAGAAAACTGACAGGCAATCACTGTAAAGGCTTTAACATGAGCGAAAGTATATCTAATGTGATACAGAGTGAACTCATTTCTTTTCAAACTTGGATTTCTTTTATCAAATCTGCTATTTTTAACAACAGTTTAAGTCTTAAACCTCGTAACTCTTACGAGACTTATGGGTAACTAGTTGTTGAATGAAAGGGGCCCTGACCATGACAGGACATGTAAGCAGGAAACACTGTATGTTCATACGTAATAATTTGTACATTTTCCATGATTCTTTTATTTATTTTTTTTTACAGTGCTCAACATAGTTTATCACAAATGTTGGAGCCAAAGATCTATGACGGACTCATGGATGTTTTTGGTGTCTATATGCTCTTATCATTTAACAAGTAATAAATCTAACCAAATAATTTAAGAAGTCTGGGGTTTGGGGTCTGTCTAAAATTTTCCATCCTATTTATCTTTACTGACAAACATCCTAACTGCATCCAGAAACTGTCCTCCTTGAGGCATATTTTAATTTAAAAACTAACTTTATTTATAAGGCATGTTGTTAAAAAAGCTTTCTAAATACCTCAAAAAGGAAAGCAAATTAAATAAATGATTAAAAGAGTTTATAAAATGCAAACAGGGTTATATAAGAATATATTTATCCTTCTGATGATTTCCCAGGGCAAAACAGTTAGCCAATTTATCTTTTTTTTTTTTTTTTTTTTTAAATCAAGATGGTTTCATATATCACAGCAAAATGTTACTTTAATTACATGTTATGACAGATTTAAGTCATACAGTCAAAGTCACATCTCCATTCAGTCAGGCCTCGTTAGCTGTGATGTAGTACATTAATATATCTCAGTTCAGTCAATGAGAAAAGACCAGCTTTGCTTTTCCTTGATCCCACTGACATTATTTCTGATGATGCAACCTCAAACCTCAGTCAATCTTCCCAGACAAATACATTTTGTCAATCACAAAACAGGGCAGCTACACCCCAAAACCCCAAAGCAAGGTTTGATGCAAAAATGTTAAAACCCTCAACAGCTATACATCACCAAGACATTCAAATTAGTGCCATATCAGTTGAATCTCACCAGAAGCCATGCATCAAGAAATGTTTCCAATTGTCTTCTGTGCGTGTTTATAACGACCAGGAGACAGAACCAATGTGGAGATATGTGTGGTGACACATTTGTCGCCATCGCAGCAAGGCCCTATAATCTTCCCAATCAGGAAAACCAGAACAACTTGGGTTGTGCAGCGCTTCCAGTGTGCCATCACTCTCATCATCATGACCCTGAACATGTACGAGTACACTCTACAACAACAGGGCCTGGGAGAATAATGTTTGTTCCCAAGAGTCATCCACAAGTATTGGATGATATACTGTGAGAAGAGTCCCATTCACATCTATTTCTCACACTCTTATTGTATGGTGGAGTGAAAGTATTTCACAACTATAGCTTACAGGATTTGGGTTTGGGTTTGGCCCTTGTCCTTTTACATTACAGGGTTTGTTGGCTGTGAACAAGCATCGGGCAAATCAGTGGGATTGTTTACTGTCACTGTGAGAACGCATGGAGCTATAAAAAAAAAACACCAAAACAAAGGCATGACAATGAAAGTCATGAAAACAACAAATACTATTCCCCTTTTTTTTGTTTATGAAACTTTCTCAAAGGCTAAACAAGTCTAAGAGTCTAGAGCCAGTCTAGAAGCTCTGTGAGACGGTACTAATTCTAGCATGAAAACATGTTCACAATGACAACGCTAAAATGAATTAGCACGTTTAGCAAGAATAATGTTTACTATGTTCACCATTTTAGTCTAGCACGTTAGCAAGCTAAAATATGCTAATTAGCGCTAAACACAAAGTACAGATGAGGCTGATGGGAATGTCGTTAGTTATTTGGTCATAAACCACAGTATTGAGACAACCACAAATTTTGGTCTAATGATGGCGCCAGAGGAAAAGTTAAGGGATCCCCAAAGTTATTACAATTCATCCAAATTGCGTGACAATGTATCCTAAGGTTGCCGAGACGTTTCACTCAAAACCACAAATGTCAGCCTCATGGTGGTGCTAGACGATCACACAGGTTATTTGGAGTGATCCTCTGGGGACCGTGAATGTCTGTTCAAAGTTTTGTTCCAGCAGATGTCGAGGTAAAACATTTGACCTGCTGGTGGTGCTACAGTAAATGTCAGGGGATCACCAAAATCATTAGGATTCATCCTCTGGGGACCCTCAGTGTCTGTACAAAATATCATGGCAATCTATGTCAAAACAAAAATGTCAACCTGCTTTTAGCATTGGTAGAAAGCTCACGGGATCACCAAAGTTAAAAAGATTCATCCTCTGGCGCTCAAATTAATGAATATAAATGAAGGAGTACAAATCAATGTCTGTTAATGGCAATCTATTCAATAAATTGTTAAGATATTTCAGTCTGTAACAAAGTGTGGACCGACCAACTCACCATTCATAGAGCCAGTTTCGGATGATGCCACTAGCCACTAACAATGATACACATCTGTGCCTATGCAGCAACTTTTGTTGTAATCATAACTGAGGAAGAATAACATTTTCTGGGTAATTTAGAACACATTTTTATTATTAATATGCACCACTGTTAAGGGGAGATGAGAGAATTCCACACAAAAAACCAAATTATTTCATAATCTCCAGATCAGTGCCAGGTTCGTTTTCAATAAGTGCATTCAAATAAGAAAATCCATTTTATTAAAGAGCTGAACAAAAAGAAAATTCAATTTCATTCAGCTAATGCTGGTTTTTTAGTCATTTGTTTCCTCCACATGTTTTGTAAAGTAAAAATGTGAACAGTGATAGAGAAAGAAAGAAAAAGACCAGAGAGAGAGAGATGAAAAGCGAAAGAGAAACGGCAAAAGGAAGTAGTAAGTGGCAAAAAAAAAAAAACAACAGAAAAACTTTGAGGAAGAGAGGGAAGAAAAATACTGAGAGGAAGACAGACGCAGAGAAGGAGAGAGAGCCAGAGAGGACCAGTTCAGTTCCAGTTGGATATCCAATCTGAGTTCTCAGTCTCTGAGTCAAGTAAAAACCATCAAAGCTTGAGGTTTGGGGACTCAAAAGTCAGTTCAATCTCCAACCAATTCCCACAGTCTTTCAAGGACTGCCAAACGTTTATTTGTTTTGGATTAATGTAATTAACCCCCCCTTTCCCGGTGTCACACAGAAGAAGCGAGTCACAGTAAAAAGATTACAAGGCCTCTGTTTCTCATTCACCAACCCCGGCCAGCCCAGCACAGTGGCTCAGAGATTTCATATCAGTGGATTATATTTTGCTTTAGCTTGACGTGTAAATCGCCCCCTGACAGTTCTCACGAGCACATGAGCAAACACTTTGCAGTCCATGCAGTGAAAGGATAAATTGCAGCATAGGAATGAAGAATATTCCTCAAATTTCTCTGCTTTTTAGCCTCTCTAGTGTCAGTTACTTCCAGTTTGGTTGCGGTGTTTGCGACAGTTATTTGAAATGTATGGTTCCTATTAAATTATTTGAATAAATTTGCCCCTTAGAGTGAATGAAGTTTAGTTGATAAAGTTATAATACAATTCTTGTAAAAATAAAGTTGTTTGACTCATCTTTAGAGGTATTTTCTCCAGAAATAATTGTCTGAAAAGACTACCATATAACATACAGTAACCTGGTTGCAATTTCGCCCCAAATTATGATGTGGAGATTGTTACATATGACCCTATTTTAATACAAAAAGCTCAACATATCTCTGAGGAATTACGTGGCGACAAACCCCCACTGTGAGGGTTTCGTCACATACAAATAAGATTTCCAATCCTGTATTGCACCATAAACCAGTTCATCATGCAGTGTTGAGTCATGTGACAGTCTTAAATCTCTAAATATTATAGTCAAAAACCAAGAAACCCCTGCCAACTATTGCCATTGACCATATAATGCAAATTCTGAAATCATGCTGTGTGTTTTAAGTGGGTTTTAAAGGTCCTTGAGTAGGATCATAAAACTTACTCAGTCAATAATAGTCTGTATAAAACTACATTAGTATAAAACAGGTTTTCCAAACCCACTCATCCGCCTCTCCAAGCAGCCCAGAGCCATAACTCCTCTGGCGTCTATATTTTCTCATGTGACAGAAGTCACGGTAAAAATGATGTGTGAGTATGTAATACATTAGTGTTCCAGCCGTAGTAAAATGTCCACATAAATCCTACACTTTTTGGTTTCATAGCTACATGTCCCTTCATGAGCAGAGGAAGAAAAGAAAAATCTGAAAAGTATTGTGAAGATTTGGCGATCAAACCCAGATGGGACCAAATCATTTTTCAAAGTCGGGTACAATGAGTTATGTGCTTTCTGATTTTGCATAAGTTAGAATAACGAGAGGTTTTTCTTCAGGCTGAGAGAGTTTAAGGAAAATTCACATGAAGGAACGCAGGCAGTACCATTATTTTTACATTTTAGAAATCATGATACAGACATCTAAAAAAATCTATCTTTTGATTAAAACAAATACATTTTCAAGAGTTTATCGAGCACTGAAGACAAACAAGGTCTTTTTTTTCCACAGGGGTTCCCCTAAATAGTCAAAGAGCAACTTTAACCTTCAACAGAGCGCAATACCAGAGCTGCATTTTGTTAGACACAAACTACATAAACTTTCATTCAGATTATTTCCATTTTGTACCTCAAGAGGTCAGTCTAGCTCCCTGTGCCAGCAGTGGCTGACCACCTGAATGGATGACCAACACTGAAGCTTGAGAAACAGGCTGTTTAGAAAAGAAGCAAAACAGAAACCTGAAACCCTTTGTTACAATAAAAGGTATCCTAAAACCTGCATAGGTCAAGGTGAGGAAACAGAAACATGTTTATCTTTGGAAGTGCATGTCATTCAAATACGGCACCCCTTCTTCACTAAAATACGTGGCAGTACAGTACAATATGATGGCACGTTTTGATCTCTTTCCGCTGACATTTCAGCAGGAGAGTACAAACGGGGACCTAAACCATTGTCCTTTGACCACTAGCCTGGCACCTAAAACTGTTCCTGGGGTACACAAACCCATGACCCCGGAAATAAAACACTTTGATGCTGTTAAAAATTCATATATCAAGTACTTTCTGTAGGTAAAGTTGTTTTTTGATGTACTTTTGTATTCCTCAGAACTGGCCAAATTAAGAAAATATCTGTTCAAATGTTTAATACATATTTTCAGGGCAACTTTAATTGAGTTTGATAAGAAAACAAAAAAAATATCCTCTTATTGTACAACAAATGAACAGGCAGAAATCCTTTAAAGTAGAATCAGAGACAGACATGTTTCCACTCACAGCATCTGTGAAACACCTGAAAGCAATGTAGCCAAGAGAGATGTGACAGTTGGGGATGAAAGATGTTTTTGTCCACAAATCTTTTGCTTGGATTATGCCTTATCCAAACGTCAGGCCCGTTCTATGCAGGCATTCTGGGAAATGTAGGAAACCATGAGAGTAAGATGATCTGAAGGATTTTCCTTTAATTTTAGTGACTTTCAGCATTTGTAACCTTATGCTGCCACCACCTTTATTAAACCGGTATGTGGTTAAACGCTTAAGAATGAAAAGAATTAATTAAAAGTTATTCACAACACTTTGACTGAAATGTTTTGGCATTGATATTACTGACGTTCTTACTTGAGGATTTGCCTCTTTACCTTGAAGAGTGTTTCTCACAAGCTCAGGGATGCAAATGGGTAAAAGCACTTAATATAATATATTTCTAAAAGGAGCCTTAGATTGAAACGCACTCAAAAGATGCAAGGCTTCAGTGCTTTTATTAAGGCATACCAGTTAGCAGAAGTCTTTCCCTCCTATTTCCATGGCTGCTGCCAGTTTGCTGAAGAAGAAAAAAATTGCCAGGATGTTTTCTTTGTCCTGCACAATACTCCCTACATTTGTCCTTGACTTCATATGAAGCTGTTTGTGCTCTCTGTGATGCTTAGGAAATTTAACAACATCACAGCGCCGAAGGGTTGAACAGTTTGACTATTCTCTGTCTACTATGACGTTCAGTACTGTATCTCCTTTCCCATTTATTCTTTCCAGTAACATTTTCGTAGCTACAATGTGTGTACCTAGCAAGAAAATAACACTCAATTGTTGTCACGATGGCCGGAAATTCCCATATGTGTATGTTTCACATTTGGTACTAGCAGGAAAAAAACCTACGGATGAAATTATTATTCTGCATTTATGTTTCCTGCAAACCAAAAATGATTTAAAACTATTTTCACTGTAGAAGCACATGTAGAAGGTTTGTCAGAAAACACACAGTGGATGATCGCCAGAGAGATGAGAAAAAGATGTCCCAGAAGCCTCAGTGCAACTACAAAATCTATATGGTCAAAAACAAATTCTCAGATTAATATTAGCCTGAATTTACAGTCACTCTCCCCAACATACATCCCTCCGCATTAACTTTGCCAGAATAACAATATTTTGAAGCCTCTTATAAACCAGGGTATAAAGTTGAAACAGTGGCAGCTCACGGCTCTGTTTGACGTAACGTAGCATCATATTTTCCTTGTTTCAGGCTTAACATTCTCCCGTTTAATGTTTTGCATGAGTTTATCATCCTGATCAGCAGGATCGACTCTTTAATTTGTTTCTCTGTTCATGTAAACACTCCACATAGTGTGTTCATTCTCCGGTCAAAGCTTTTAGTCATATCATTGCAGTCCTGCAGAAGCCTTTGCATCTCCAAGTATCAGTTTCAGAGGAAGACGGGCAATATCCCTTTTGACTTCCATAGATTTTGACATTTTGCAATGTTTCATCAGTATTCTGACTCATTAACTATTTTCTGCAGGTAGGAGACAGTGTGAAGTGTCAGTCACTATAAGGAAAGATGCATTTTTACAAGCCACTAGTTATATACGTGCAATTAAACAACTTTAACTCTGGATGTTAGCCTGATCCACCATTATCATGCTAACATTCTTCCTTAATGCTAAATAAATGTAAGAGGTATGTAACTGCATACAACATCATATTATTTGGTTAGGAACACATAATGCACTCTGAACAGCCACATTTTTGCTGTGACATGCATCCCCCCCCCCCCTTTCACCTGATTGACATATTTTGCCACAACATTACACACCTTCTCACAGTCATAACTCAGATATGTTTATCCTCAACATCAAGAATAATCATCCATAAACCAGTTTAGAAATCATACAAAATAGGCATCCTACAACCTTAGATCGTGTCTCATAATCATCAGAATTGGACTTTTTCTTCAGTGTAAAATTTTCACCAGATTTGTTGTGTGCTGAAATTGCACAGGCATTATTTTCACCGATCCAATATTGAAGTCAATATAGACACTTCAGCCCAACTTTATTTCCCCACACACTTCAGGTGTAAATCCAGTGCAGATATATTTTCTGAATTACACAAATATGGATACAGACAGCCGCTTTGCATTACACCCCAAGTACATACAGAGCCATAACAGGTCATATTAGATGAAAAATGTTTATCTCCAAAATGCTAACTTCTGAAACAAGATAAACAGCCCTGTTTCAAAATGTTGTGAAAATGTATATTGTTGATAATTCAAGTTTTTTTTTAAAATGTTTTCTAAAAACAAATCTTAGCACAATATTTAATCATTCCAAACACAGCTGATAGCAATTTCAGCTGAAAGGCAACCCAAGTGTACTGTGTTTAGCCTCGCTACCAAACAGACAAAAGGGGATGGCTAGGGACAGTAGTTTGGAAACATGGATCAAGGAAGACAGGTTGGTGGGGAAAGAAGCATGAGTGATTAAGCTATACATGTTGCTGATGTGGGGGTTTTTTTTATTGCAGCCCTGGAATTTCAGGAATTTGTTGTTTTGTTTCAACTTTTTATTTTTCACAATTACTATATGCAAACATGTAGAACAGATCAAGGATGTGAAAGCAAAGTGTTGCATTTCTGAATCGTTCTTGTTCCATATACTTTAGTACAGTCAATAAAGTGAATTCTATTCTATAATGAAATACTGGTTTATCTGCAAAAACATTCAAACTTCAAAGATAAAAGTTCATCATCTATGTAATGCTCCCTGTTGTTAGTGTTTTTTAGGTCTGTGTGTTATCAGTGACAATGCTTTTGAGTGAGAAATGTTTCCATTGTATGATCGAACAGGCTTATTTTGATATATGTATATGTAAGCGTTTTTGTGGTTACAGTGAGTTTTGGAGGTGAGATTAGCTGTTTGACCAAGATACTTGTTGGTAATGCAGACTGTATGAGGAGTTTTGAAAAGGTGGTTCTAGTTTCGACCAATGCTTGTTGTTTGATGTATTTTTGTATTCCTGATATCTATAACAGATCACATTTCCAGGGAAGCTTTGTTCAATAACAAAACATTTTCAACAATCTAAAACATCAATAGTCTGAACTATTTAAATCACCAAATATTGAGCTACATGGTTTTCATTACAGGTCTTAAATTAATGCTTTGTGGGAGAATATACCAGCTGTGTTTCAATTGAGGATCTGGAAATTACACTTTTTTCACCTTTTTCAATTAATTACTATTTTATCCTTGTCTATCTGAGTAAGTGTGTGTGCACTGTGTGTGTGTGTGTGTGTGTGAGTGTGTGTTGGTGATATCAGTGCAGAGAAATGCGCACATACGTGCACATGCCGTGTGTGTAGTGTGCAAACTAGTACATATGTTTGCTGCTTCCATGCAGACGTTTGTCTGCACACATGTATGCACATACTCTGGGACCGATCCTGAACCCTTGATCTTCAACTGCATGAACTGGCATGGAAACACTCACACACACACACACACACACAGGCTCACACACCCACTCCCCAAACCTAAACAATGATCCATCATACGAATCCACATCCTCCTCTGCGCCACATCAGTCCCTTTACTGCGGAAAAACTGATCCCAGAATCGGCTGCTAACTGTCAACTGCAGGACTCTGAGCCGCCCACTCACCACTAGAAAGAGACCACTGTGGACGCATGCATTTAATAGGCCTGCCATCAGAGTAAATGGAGGCTTAGTTTGAGAGCACTCTGATCTCTCCCTGGATTTGTGACGCTCCTCTTTTTTGAAAAACCCCAAGGAGAGCGAATACAATGGGGGATTTGTCGAGGCTATAATTGTGATTTTAGCTTTAGTTTTGTTCCTTGTCATTGTAGGTGAATTGTCTGGCATGTCGCAGCTGTCATCAAGGTTTGTGTGTGGTGTGTGGTGTGTGGTGTGTGTGCTTGCATACATGTAGGTCTCTGCTCTTTCCTCTGAGCACATGTAGCCATTAGAACTGGCTGTTGGCAAACATTCAGTGACTTCTGATCCAAACAGAGATACCATCATTTGAAAAAATAGCCACCTGGTTTCCCGTTAAATCTACAAAATTAAACAAATTAGTGTTCAATTTAAATCTAATCAGATGTTAGGATGAATGATGGATGCAATGTGTGTTGTGTGTGTGTGTGTGTGTGTGTGTGTGTGTGTGTGTGTGTGTGTCTGTGTGGTCATCACCAGCCACCACTACCCTTGAGCTGCCCACTGCTTCGGTATGGACGTGGCCACCCGCACTCTCTGCCCTGCTCTACCATTTATATCAAACTCCACATAATGGACCATCTGGGGATTCTGCACGGCTAACTCATTAGCATCACCACAAGTTCCTCTGTGTGCCAGTTACAAAGTGAATTATTATTTTTTTTTTTTTTACCATTTTCCAGCCTCTTGGCAGCTGAGTCGACCAATATGTTAAGGTGGACGCAGCAAAGAAAAATGTTGAGATTTGGTTCAGTGACAATTTTAAACAACATGGCTTTTATGGGAGGCTGCAAACAGGGAATGAGTGTGAAGCCTGCTAGCGAGTTTATTCTAAAAGTGCTATAAATGTGTTTTAGCTGTAGCTCGTCCAAGGCAGGCAAACTACAATAAAAAAACTAAATATATGAAAGAAAATCAGCTGTTCTTGAAGGCAGCTCAAAGCCGCTGTTTTTTATTATATACAATTTTGACTCTGCAACGTAATTTTTCAAACTGCTGCTTTATGTTACAGCTAAAGAGGACGAGTGTGTCAGAAAAGGGCAGTCATATTGTAAACAGTGCCACCACCTTTAAAACTTTTTTAATTTTCAATGTGGTCTTACCATTGAAAGCAGAGGATTGCGTGCTTTGCTTCTTTTTTCCTAAATCTATTGGAGACCAAATCCAACCAAAATTATGCAGAAGCAATGCAGGATACTAAAAGTAAAATTTAAATATGAAAGTAAAAACGAAGCAGATCTCTGACATCAAACAGCAAATAAATGAGACCAAAGTAGAAGAGAAGCTCAACAGGCGATCAGAATAAAGCTTTGATTATTAACGTCTTGTTTCATGAAGTGTGTTGTGTTCTGGTAGATGAAGCTCTGGGCAGAACCTTCATCAGAGAGAGTTGGGCCTCTCTGGCTGTGGTGAACACACTAACCACTAATATCAGGTTGGTTCAGCAGAGGAGAACAACAGCACGGCCACACTAACCAGACAGCTGCAGCTTCCTGCATCACAATATGCTGGAAGAGGGATTAGCCACTCAGCTAGCATAATAACAACAACAATACTGATAACAATAGTACAAATAATTATCATAATTACACTAAAACCACCATACAGCTACAGCCACAGCTGCTACCATGGAAATACTCCAATACTGTATATTATATAGAATAATTGAAAGTCATAAGAGACCACAATAGATTTTCTTTATACAGCAGTTTTTAAAAAAAAAAGTTATTATGGTGTTTAACAGAGACTAAAAAGATTAAATGAATTTATATAGCGCCAGTTCGTAACAGAACTTATCTCATTGCACTTTTAAGATGAGAGACGTTCAACAAATCTGAACAATTTATCACATGAGGGTGATTTTTTAAAGAAAACAAGAGTCTGCAGCTACACTAGAGGCGCTGTGAGGCTGCACTGGGGGCAGAGTGGTGCTACGAGCTAAATGCTAACATCAATACGCTAACATGCTTATCATGACAATGCAAAAATGCCCTTTGTTTGGCAGATGATATTTACGGTGTTAACCATCTTAATTTTGCCTTTCAGCATGCCAATATTTGTTTGACGGGATTGCCAAAGTTATTACAATTTGTTGTCTAGGAACCTTACTGTGTGTCGCAAATGTCACCGCAATCCATCCAATGGTTGCCAAGATATTCACTGTAAACCAAATATGCCAACCTCAAGGTGGCGCTAGGGGAAAAGTCAGGGGTTATGTCGACTGACATGAAACTCAGCCAGGATAAAAAACTGTACACAATTAGTTTCTTTAAAAAATATCTGGTGCTGTTGCTGGTTGGAAAATTAAACCTAAATAATGACAGGTATGCTTTGAAAGGCTCTGAATAATGACGAGTCAAACCATTTTTCACACAGGCCTACTCTTTAGCCTGCATCTTGTGTGGGTCTTACTGACACATTTCATATTTGGTTGTGATTTTATGCAGAGGGAAATAACATTCATGAAACAAAACACTTTAGAAGAGACCATTTGAAGTGGTGAGAGTAATGTGAGCAGGATCTATGCAGTGTTTTCTCGAGGACTTTTTCAGGAGTGTGCTTTGAACTCCGTGGAGGTCACAGGATCTTACAGTCCACTGAATAGTTATCTGTGGCTAATCTAGTGGGTTCCCTTTGCTATGTTGGACATCAGATGCTCAATGTACTGTATGTCAACCATGAAATGACTTGTCCTAATAGTCAAATATTTCCATAACTGCATCTACTGCTACAAGCACTGCTACTTCTACTGCTACAGCAGCGACTAATACCAGGGTCAGTACAACGGCAATGTGAGTTGATCTGATTGTGGATTCACCACACTAAAATGGCAGAAGATGGAATAAATAAGAAGGTTTTCATGTGGAGTAAATCCTACAGTTGTCCATGGGCGAAAGAACTTCACTAGCTTCGCTTCTTTGAGGAGGTTGATAGGCTGTATATCCACAGGAATCATTTCTGTTGTCAAAACCAAACATTTCCATTTTTCCATGTACTTTTGTATTGTTCATACTATGATGATTTAGTCAGTCAGTTTCCATGTAATATTCTGGTATACAGATGATCAAAGATTGGCCTGGTTGTTTAATTTGGATTGTTCATGTTTGTTTATGTCTTCCATTAGTATTGCCTTAATGGGTTTGGAATTTTCATATTAAAATCTCTATTAGTTGTCACATGGCTGTTTGTGTCAGGAGAAATAAATGAAATGTGTTTATTTTGAGAAAAGTAAGTATTGGAAAAAAAAAATCCCATTTGGAATCAGAACTGAAACTTAGTTTTCATTTTTGGCATACTGTGATTACTCCACTATCAGTAGAGTGAACGTTTTGTGTCAGTGATTTATGAATTTTCTTTTAGACAGTGAAGGTCTGAAGACCTGACTGTGAAAGTTGTTTGAGACTTTCAAGTTTTCTTGATTATTTGCTTTGAACTGTTTTGGAGTATTATTTAAAAATATACATGCAGCATTCTGGATGTGGCTTATATGAATTTGTCATGTCTTATAAGCTCATGCGGGCCCGGCACAGTTATATGCATGGCACAATAATGAAACATTAATTACTATGTCTTCTGCTACACTACTACCACCCCTACAACAAAAACCATTACAAATACTATTATAACCACCAGCACTGTTTAGGTTTACGACTGAGCTATGATACTTATCTTGGTGTGAATGTTTGTATGTTCATGCGTCACACCTCACCAGTTCTGATTCCATGTGCAAGTATTTCATGTACACTCTCTGATTTTGATTACTAATAATAGTGCCACGGTTACTGTTACTGGTGCTACTACTTCTTAACAGCATAGTAATTCTAATTTCTTGATTTTACAGGCTAAAATTAACTTTTTCCTTCCTTAAGTAAAATGGTTGGAATTTATATCACCACCGGTGAAAATGTGCAATGGAAACAAAAAGTTTGTTTCCATCGAGCCAAGCTGCAGCTTTGTGGTTCATCAGTGTGTGAGCGTGCGTAGTGTCGGCTGATTCAAATCTAATATATCAAGCTTTAAATAGCGAGCTCGTTACCTCAACTCTTACACAATTACACTCTTTTCAGCATTTTCTTTTTTGCAAAAAGTGTGTCTGTGAAGCGTTCTGTGGTAAGAGGTTGCATGTGCGCGTTCTTGAGTGTGCCTCTGTGTACACATATGCATGTTTCAGTCTTTCTGTAAGTGTGTGTGTGTGTGTGTGTGTGTGTGTGTGTGTGTGAGGAGCGAGGAGTGAATGACTTGGCTCCACATCAAAGGCCCCTGCGAGTCTCTGCATTAACGAGGCCCTTTGTTCCCTGCCTCCCAGATTACAGCACGTCTCTCCCCGTGCTGCCAGTGAGCAGAGAGAGAGCGTGTGTGTGTGTGTGTGTGTGTGTGTGTGTGTGTGTGTGTGGAGGACACGGTAACCTGTAGACCAAAGGCTATGGTCTGATCCTCCTCCTCCTCATTATTATCATCTAATGTAACCAAAAAGAAGGCCGATCCAAGGAAACTACAGTTTTTCAGTCAACTCGATGAATTAGTTTCATTTCTGGAGTTACACACTTTAATTTAAAACTCAAATGTTTTTATTGGTGCTGGGTTTTTTTCCAAGTTTTTACACATACTATCTATCTTATTGTCCATCTCCTAGTTTTACGTATATAGACAAAGCTATGCAATGTATAAATAATGCTGCAGCAATTGTCTGCATTTGCTTCCCACAGAAAATGCTGTTGAGGGCATTGTGGCTCTTAATGCAATACATGCAAAGTGAACAAAATTATTACAGCATGAAAAGGATTCTTCGAAATAGTAGACGTATAAAATAAAAACAGAGGAAAACCAACAGTGATTAGAGTTTTGTAAACAATCAATGATTAGCATCTGATGTAACTGTTCCTTATTTTAGAACAAGCCATATGTTGATGCCCGACTTGGAAAAAGGGGATGAATGAGAAATAGTGTATTATTGGGTTTCTTTTAGTTGAGAGATTGTGTATTCAGAAACAGTAAAAGAAAAAATAAATGCAATCTGTTTATAGATTCTTTGAAAAAAAACAAAAAAAACTGAAATTAGTTAATGTTTTCTGGATTTCTGGAAATGACTACAAAAAAACAAGGGAGGTCCCTTAGGTGAGTTTGGGATGTGAACTTAAAGAAATGAAACAGTTGAAACAACAATTTTAAGCAAGTTACCAGCAGCCTGTCACGGAATACATTTCAAAAATAATCTTCCAACCACTAGACCTGCCTTCAAACCTGATGCTTGCAAATCACCTCACCTCACCTCAATCAGCTCAGCGACGCACTGAGACAAACCTTGCAGTGTGTGTGTGTGTGTGTGGTGACACGGTGTGGCGCAGAAGCTCTTTTGCTGCTTTTTCCAGTCACTATCAGACCTGTTTTTCATAAGCCGGGGCATGATTTGTTAATGCGCGTCTTTAAAAAGTTCATGAACTGAAGCAGGCCTGAGCGAAGATGGAGCTGTTCCAACCACAGCTCGCTTGTTCTTTCCTCTGAGCACACAGGGAAGGCGAGAGCAGGCTGGGTGCAGGCATTTGAAGGGTTTTGTTCCAAACAAAGATATAGGCGGTTCAAAATTAAAAAGGGGTATCGCCTCTTACACAGTGATGGATAGCACCAAATTTAAAAAAAAGGATGGAACTTGAGAAGAAGATCCTTGGAACAGATTTCGGTGAAACAGCAGTCAAGTCCTCAGTTGCCAAAGAAAAGAACAGTTTAATAGTTTGGATCGTCAGTAATTGATTTGTTTTTTTTCCATTTGTGCTTAAAATTTGGCCAAATCTGCCATTAATCTAGACGAGCGTGGTTCCTCACGAAGATGCACTGGCATTTCTTCATTATAAATGTAGTGGAAATTAATCCTTAGCTTCTATTTTGTAATGTGAACTGGATTACATTGACATTTAGCAGATGCTTTTATCCAAAGCGACTTACACACTCACAAACCGAAGGCGCAGCTTCGGGAGCAATTTTGGGGTTCAGTATCTTGCTCAAGGATGCTTCGACACGTGGCTGGGGGAAGCCGGGATCGAGCCGCCAACCTTCCGATTGGTGGACGACCGCTCTTCCACCAAGCCACAGCCGCCCCAATAGATTAGCAACATTATATTATCAAACAACTTTATTTATTAACTATAGTTGTGATATTTTTGATGTAGTTGCTGAACCTACTGCTGTTTGCCCAGGCTACGGTAAAATGTGCATACATTACATGTTCGAGCTTGCACTGGACGCAAAGTCACATATAAAATGTTTGCATCTTCGTCCACTGATTCTCTAGTGAAGACCAGCGATGTGTTTTCAAAGCTCTTTTCCTCCACTGTTTATGTTTGTTGATTTCACCCCCAAAGACCTCCGCGGATCTGCGGTATCAGCTCATAAATGTTTGATAAGGAGCTAACGAAGAGGTAAAGGGACTGCATTCTGCTAAATCAAAAGAGACAGACACATTCAAATCAGCAAACACTCAGTAAACTAGAACATGAACAAGCCTCATTATCTGGCACAAGATACCAAGTTCGCTCTCTCGTTTTTTTTTGTAATTTGGGCTTATTTTGCTGAACCAGTGTCCTGTGTTTTCAGCTACATGAGAGCTGAAACCAGTCTCTGCTTTGTCCGCCAGTGAGTGGTTTCACAGGAGACGGTGTGGGTTGAGTGCCTTGCTCAACGGCACCTTTATGTTAATGGTGGAGGAAAGGACCAAACTTTTTGCTCCCTGTTTTCTCCTTCACTTTCAAACCGATCAGCTCCTCGGTCTCAAGATGCAACCTTTAGTCTTTGGGATAAACTGTGTTAGAGCTGCTACTCATGTTTCCCCCTCTGTCTGCCACTTCTTAAACAAGTATGTGAAATTCTGAAATGATTCAAAGGTTATTTAGCCTCCCACAGACATCCAACCCACCATCGCAGGAGTTGCGTGGCATTACATCAATGTACTACTTTCGTCAAACTCTTTGTTCAACTAAGAAAACTTTTGCACAAATTTAGAGTGTTTTCTTTATTTCAAATACAGACTGTCCCAAAAGGCATACTGTAGCTCAGATAATAATTATGAGGATAAGTAGGACAAAATATCTGGTGGAGGACTTGAAGACATGTGATTTGATTTAAAAACTGGGTAGCCTAACTCTTATTTTTCTGCACAGAACCGAAACATCATCTTCTTTAACCTTTTAATGATTTCTGCATGCAGATCGGTGGTTATCTTGGTCCACTTAATATTTCAAAACAATTCAACATAAATTAGTCATAATCCATAATCTCACTAAAACCACTTTATTGTTACATATGTGACGTTAGAGTAGGTTAGTTTACTGTTTCATAGCAGAAACTTGGACACAAAATAAAACTGTTGAAAAGATTTGTTGAGGTTCCACATTGCTGGCTGGATGCTGCCTTGAAGGACATGGTTTTGATTGTAGGAAAACTACCAATAAAAAGCACACAAGTGGTTCCAGTTAAGAGCTGTTCGCTTGGATGTGGCTTAACCCCAATGAAAGGACATGATTTAATTACTCTGCAGCTTTAATGCGCCTGATGTTTCTTTCGAAAGCACAGTATATAATCTTTTTTTGAACCAACTGTGATTCATCTTACATTTAACATTCATCAACATGTTACAGGAGGAACGTTTCCCCCACCAATGACTAAGCAGTGGAAAGGGACTCATTGAAATGATCTTCTCGTATTAAAGGAGTCCATTACACGCTGACAGTGGAGTTGATGTTTGTGTATTTTGCACTGATAATTCGTTTGCAAAGTTAATCTTTTTTTAAAACAAATGTTTGGGTTCATGAAAGAGCACAAGATGTTGTCTTGTTTCCCTTTAAACCTTTTTGGCTTGTGACCCCTGAAATTGAAGCAAAGTCTACGTGGGGATCCCACTCGTCACAGGTTTTATTTGAATACCTTTTAAAGGCTTGAGGAAATTAAAATTATCCAGCAATTCACCAAAAAAGCAAAACTAAACAATTTTATGTGGCAGAAATGCCCCATTTTCTTTCTGACATAATTCATGTCTTTGCATTTTAGCATTAGTGCACAGTCATGTATGTTTTGCACCTATAGATTTTCATAATCTTTAGATAAATAAAAACATAAACATCTTTGCATCAAACACATTTCCTTTATCAGATCAACCACAGTCTTGTCTTGCCCAGATACAGCGCTCTGTATCTGCGTCTGTATGTGAAAAGCTCCCCTTCTGGGGCCACAGTAGTTGGCATCATTTTGTTTTCTGTGTGGGTTGCTTATCTTTTCTATCGTCTCATGTTTCCTTATTTGGCCTTTCCTGCCAATTCGTGATGTCTGATGTCACGACAGTCATTATAGTCCGAGATAAAAGATGATGACAAACGATGCTCAGGGTGTGAGTGAGTCACACAAACTCTGGACTGATAAGGTAGGGTGGTGTGAACTGAAAATACAACTGTGACCCGACAAAAATACTCAAACTGCTCATAACAAAAAAAGAGTTTGTATATATGTGCATGCGTGAGAGAGAGAGACAGACAGATATAAAGAGAGAGAACGTGGTTGTAGGTTAGGGCGCCTCAAAGTATTTCACGAGACAAAGCATGTGTAGAGAGAGTGTGTTCATTTCTGGATTTGTGTATCTGTCTGTGAGAGAGTCAGGCAGGCTGACTGTAGTCTACAGCCTCAGGTGAACCTGTGAACCCATGTGATGAATGTGCAGAACTATCAGCACAGATATTCATGGGAAACTGTGTTAAGATCAGAGGGTGGCGAGCTCACGAGGCAGCGTGGCCCGCGCAGGAGAGGTGCTGTCTCTCTGGAAAAACAGCTGTCTATATTTAATCAAGGCGAATAAACAAGGAGTTTAAACAACTCATTTATAATTTAGATTTGCATACATTAAAACCGCTCATTTTAATCTTTTTATTAATATGCATCGACGATATTGTATAAATATGCAGTTTTATGCAAATACCAGGCCCATTTTCTGTTTGTATTTAATTCTGTTTCCCAGCTGTGGATCATCATTTTCATTCAAGGCAACCGACTCAGATTAAGTCACGTATTAAGTCACAGCATGGGAGTGTATAAATATTTCTCAATTAAAAACTCTGAAGACTAGCTATGCTACTGTATCAGCATTAAAAATGCATTGGCATTGGGAGGAAAATAGGGGAAGGCAAGTTACGAGTTTGATAAGAAATCAGAACTTCGAGTCTACATCTTTGAACTATGTTTTTTTTTTTTCCGTTTTCCCTCCTCCAGTCGAGTAGTTGCGATAGCTAACACTTTTTGCTGTTTTGGAGACCGCTACAAAATCTGGGGGATGTAAGGACCAGCCAAAAACATGCTGTGTATCTGTTATTGATGAGCATGCCGTGCCTTCTGATGTTTTTTCACAGAATGTCCTACATTTCACTGTTTCTTGCCTGAGCTGCCACTTTTCTGCGCATGCAAATGAGGAGTTTTGTTCCAAAATGTGAAAACTACCAAATGAACAGTGTGACAACAGCCGCTACAAAAGGACTGGCTGGGATAGGAGTAAAACTCGCAACGCATAATTACTAAAGTTATTAGCTAACTTGATGGTGAAGAGACCCCCCACAAAACAGAAACATTTGAAACCAGTTGCATCGTCGGCATTTTGAACAATGAAAATATCGGTCCATTTTTTCTTAACACAGTATATAGTACGGTAGTTATGAATGAGGTTATGAAGTATGTTCTCTACTGAGAAAAGGTCCACCTTTAAATGCAACGCTCGTGACAAGACACATGTGTAAGGTGAACCAATCACAAGAAAGAGAGGGCAGGGTTTCACACACAAGAGGAAGCTGATAGGATCCACTGTCTCCATCACCACAGCTGACACAGGCAGCCCTCTCTTTAGCAAAGCAAAACACACACACAAAGTCAATGTCAAGTTCCTTTTCTCTGTGTGTGTGTGTTTAATCTAGATCAATTTTATATGGCACCCGAAATGTTGCATGTTGTAAACATATCGCCCCACGTGTTTTATTGCCAGACACAGGTCACTACACTCTCTTGCATGTTCTTAATATGAGTGTTTATATGTATTAATATATTTACGTGTGCTGATAATATTTCACACCCAAAGTATGACTGCAAAATAGAAGCACTCGTATGCAGGACGCAAAGGATTAAAAAAAGGTTTGTTTTATAAATGTATTGAATATTTATTTGTATAGGAACAGGTACACAGCATGGTCCAACGCTGCATACACAGAGTTTGGTTTGCAACAGTGCTTGCTCTTGGTGGGAAGTGTTGGGTCTCCGTAAATAGTATTATAGAGTACGGTCTGGACCTGCTCTATAGGAAAAGTGCAATGAGATAACGTCTGTTATGAATTGGCGCTATATAAATAAAATTTAAAATAAAACTCAATTGAACACCAGTCCCTAGATGGACCTTGCAAACTGAGGATGCATTTGGTGGGACTGTAGCTGATAAAAAGGAATCTAATATTTGTAAATTCCATTATCCCACAATTAATAATTATGCATCTTTAAGTGATCCTGCAGGTTTGTTATACTTTAAATTAAACACGGACAATAATGAACCGGCTCCATATTAGATAAGAAAATCCTCTTTCCCACATTTGAATGTGAAAATGAGTTTTAGCTCCTTAAAGTGGATCTTTGTCATTTGGAGATAATTAGATTTTTAAAGCAGTTGGTGACAAAAAAAGAAAAGTACAGATTCTGTGCAAACTTTGCTTTAGGATTATGGCTGAGCTCCAAAGTAATGAGGTAGTGATTATCATTATCAATATTGTAAACAAGAAATATAATCAGAGTAAAACTGAATGAAAAAATAACTCTAGATGCAGCTACTTTGATAAATAATCAGTGGCTGAGGAAGAATCCAGGTCCTTTACTTAAGTAAAAGTAGCAATGTCACACTGTAAAAATACTAAATTTAAAAGCCCTTCATTTAAAATGTTACCTAAGTGAAAGTAGGCCTATATACTATTAGCACAATTTACTATAAGTACTTTATAAGTATCAACATTATTTATACTGATGTTGCATTAACGTGTACGTAGCATTTTACTGTTGTAGTTGATCTAGGTGGAGCTAATTTTAACATATACGGTTTTTATTTATTTTTTACAAGCTCATTATGCTGTTATATAAATGTAGTGGAGTGGTAGTAGCCTACAAAGTGTCATGAAATGGACATACTCAGTTAAAGTACAAGTACCTCAAATGTGTAGGCGATATAAGTACAGCAGTGGAGTAAACGTACAGTTGCTTTCCACGACTGGAAATAAGTGTTTTAATGAAACCCGGGCAAATAATTGCAATCAGCAGCTCTGACCACAATACTGAACTAAACTCTCAGGATTAACGGTTTCCCTGTAGCCACTCTGTATCCTCACATGTGCACTGTTGTTTGACTTGCGAGGTTTTGGTGGCAAAACTTAGCAGCCTGCAGCCAGGGGACCGTGCATGGTGTGAACACGCCTCCTGAAGTCATGAATAATGCCTGTTCAGCTGAGCTCAGGGGGGTGATGTCTCTTTAAGAGGCTCTGCCGAAACAATCGTACAACCCCCCAACAAGTCATCGGACCTGTCAATCATCCGCTCGGCGCCCTTTGATGTCGGAGTCCTCGCCTTGTCTTGGGCTCAAATGAGCTGTTTGCTGTTGTAGGGAAACATTAGTTCTCTACCAACCGACCAGCCGGGGGACGCCACATCGCAACTTTTTTTTTTTCCTGTATGTGGGGGATTCTGCACTTTGGAGGCGCCCCAGACTGAGGAGCTCTAGCAGAAAAAGTCCCTTCTGATTCCTTCCTTCATTTCTACTCTTTTTTTTTTTTTCTCTTCTTGTTTTTATTTATTTTATTTCTTTTTTTAAAAGTGTATAATCTCGCAGGGGTGGGGGAGAAGTAGACATGCCTCAGCTCAGCAGCGGCGGCGGGGACGACCTGGGAGCGAATGATGAGATGATAGCGTTCAAAGACGAAGGGGAGCAAGAGGAGAAAATCCAAGAAAACGCGTTCACGGAGAGAGACCTGGCCGACCTCAAGTCCTCGCTGGTGAACGAGTCGGAAATAAATCAAAGTCCGAACGCAGCGGTAGGTGGCACGGAGTAGTGTGAGAGTGGATAACACATGAGAGAGAGAGAGAGAGAGAGTGTGTGTGAGAGAGAGGAGGCTTGTTTTACTTTACACGCTGCTGACGAGCGTTGAACGAAACCCAAAAAAAAGCGCAGTGAATTGCCTTCAGGGTTACAGTAGTAACATTCCCAGGCTACCAGAGGTTTACTACAGGACAAGGGATGCCGTATAGCAGAACAAAATACACACCATAAAGTATGACACGGTCGCTCTCAACTCACTCAGCTCTCACTCTCTTTGACACTTGTGTGGTTGTCTGTCTTCGAGGTGCATTAACCCTTTTCTTAACTTTATTTTGGGTGTGTGTGTGTGTGTCGAGTATCTGACCCCCGATCTGTGTTGTCGGTCCCTTCCAGGCGGTCAGACGGGCACAGCAGGGCGAGCACAGGGGCTTCCCGGAGAAGCACCGGGAGCATCTCGACGTGGGTAAGAAGAAAACACTCACACACGCTCCCTCTCATCCCGTTTGGGTAGCCGCTACTATCTACCACCACCACCATCCAGTGTGTCAAAGTAAAGAGTGCTTTGGTCACGGGGACACGTCTTTCAGCATTAAAACCAACTTCAAAGAGTTGTTTTCAGGTATACACAGCAGAAGATGTCCACCATGTCTCCAGCTCTCTAGTTGTTCTCTCACGTCTGTTACTTGGTGGGGAGATTTCGTCTGTTTCTGTTACAAATTAGCATGGCTCAAGAGACATTCAAGCAGAAGTGACGGGCTTGAAATGCTTTCATTATTTAGTTTAGTGAAACATGGACTCTGGGAGTCTCTTGGCCTTAAATATGGCCATCAGGTTGATTTCACTCTTATGCAGCACAAATAAGCTTGTATCAAACATTTTCAATATATTGTCTTGATACTACTAATGTGATCGGCCCTGTGCTCATGTCTCTAAATGCATTTTAGATTTACAGTCAGCTCTTGAGATTTTTGGCAGCGGAGCTTTTGCCAGACTTTGCCAAAAGTGGGGTCAGCCAGGGTCCTTGAGAGGTTTATTTTAACTTTGTTTTTGTTTTTTTTCCCCCCTTACGGTTGCCACCCTAAAGAACAGAGCAATTTCCCTTTTCCCGCCCTAGAAGAAGGTGCATTTAGAGAATGTATACATGGCAGTTTTAATTACAGGCCTCACTGTAGGCTGTGCTCTACCGTAGTTGTGTAACTCATTTCAGTCATTTCTAAAAGGGAACAATGTTCTCACATTGTGTTCTTTTCAGCAAAGTCTTCATCAAAAGTGGATTTGCAGTTTCAAATGCGTGTATTTGGAAGAAGTGTTACCGCTCTGAATGAATCTGATTGCATTATTTTCGTACCCTGTCACCCTGGTGCTGGCCACGTTAAAAGTGTTGGCACCTTCGGGAAAGCTCTGCAACGACAAGCCTGGAACAGTAAAAATAAAAATGTTTAGCGTGTGTCTCGTACAGACCAGGTATAACCTAGTTATAGCGGACCCCACAGAGCGGCCTCTGATGCTTAATATGTGTGGTGGTGAGAGATAAATTAACACATAGGCTACAGGAGTTCACGCCTCTCAGGTTAGGTGACAGTTGTTACGCTTTTGTCTCCAGTATTGTTGTCTGTGCTCATGCAAAGATATAGAATGTAGTAACTAGAACACTTGTAAATACTTGAGCTACTTTGTATGCACATTTATTTTGGAGGTCAGGCTTTTCTTTTTGTTCTGAGGCAAACACGTGACTCTTAAAGCAGCATTGTGGGAGGGAGTATCAAATGTATATTTCATTGTAATCCTAATAAGGTGGGTGCAATGTTTCACCCATATCTTATGTTATTCAATTGTAACTTTTGTATTAATTTAAATAAAATTTTAAAGGATGCCATACTGATGCCAGTCCTCTTAGAGACCAAACCAATAGAGTTTGGCTAGTAAATTAATAATATGTGACAACTTCTACAACCTGGCTGTATAAATGGTCCCATTAAAACAGGGGGCGAAAAAAGTTATTGTTTGTTGTTTTTCATGTCCTCAGTGTCGAAGCACCAAGATGGAGGCATGTACAAGACATCGGCGTATCCAGGGTATCCGTTTCTGATGCTGCCTGACCCCTACCTCCCCAACAGCTCGGTTTCTCCATCTGTAAGTCCACTTCTGTTTTAATTCTCCTGCTGGCTACTGGTCACTGTTTGTCTCTAAATGGTTTCTTGTGTCGGCAGCTGAGGGCAGTCTGGGGTCCTTATCTGCTCCTCTTTACATCCTACTTTGGACCCCAGTGATAGTCCGTGCACTTCAGCAACTATTGGTGCTCTTTGGCATCAAGTCCAAACACTGAACACATGGTTTTGTGCTTCAGGAAGGAAACGGCATTTCATTTGATGAACTTTTTAATAATAGTCAACGTTGAGGGCGATGCTCTTGCGATAGTAGATTACCATTGCTGGGATTGAAATTTTTCAAGTGGCCGCTGGCTAGTATTTTTTATTTTTGGCTGAAGCAAATAGATCCTCAGCAGCCAGAATTCAATAGTAACAAGCAGAGACAGCTTGACATGACAGACAATAATTGGTGGTGAGTTTTCAGGTCTTTTTGGATAAAAAAGGCACAAACATGTCTTCTTGGTATTTCTGCTTTTTCATCATAATTTGTATTTACTTTGTTGTGCATCTGGTCTTGCAAATTAGTACACTTCCACTCACATCAGCCTATTAGATGCTATCGGCATACTATGGCATCAACTATAATATTTAAAATGTTTTACATGTCATAAAAAAATTGCGTTTTATTGCAATATACAGATTTATTCAATGGCTCCTTTGTGGATAAATCCAATTTTCTGAGGGGTTTGTATTAAAAGTAGATTAATCTCAGTTACCTGCCTGCCTACATGTTCCGTATGTCTTTCTTCACATTTTTTAAATATTGATTGTAGTTGGGCTTTTCTTTTGCAGTTATGTTTCTTTAGATACAGTTATATGTAATTGAGATCTATTATGATTAAATGACGTACGCTGCTTTCAATTAAGCGCAAGAAACACCCCCTTCACCCTTTCGAATCAAAGCAGAAGCATGCTATGAAACAATCTATTTCAGTACAGAACTCGGACGTGCCTGTAGCGTAATACAGTGAAGGCTGATTTAGGTTCGAAAGAGGTCAAACGAGGCACTATCAGTGTGAGATCACAGTCGCAGCAGTGAAAATAAGTCAAACTTTACATGTGTTCTGATCTGACTTGACGGTGCTGTTTCCCCCCCTAACTGCCTTATGAAATAAAGCAGTATTTAAGACATGCTTTCCCTCACGGCGTCAAGAGGGTAAAGGAAAAGAGCTTGTTTTTGTTTACGCCTTTGCTGAAGTTGGAATATGATTAAAGTCGTCATCGTGAACCGTTTCACATGACGTTTTTCATCTGTTTGTGAATGACAAGAGGTTTGTTGCTGCCTTAATAGCTGTTCTGAGTGTTAAACCGCTTAAACAAACACCAGAAAGACTCGTGGAAGGATTTCAAGTATGCAGTATCACTCATCCAGCCAGACAGCCCCTAAAAAATTAATCATACAATCCCTTCAAGTCGCCCATAAGAACCAATATCCATGGATAGGCTGACTAATTGCACCAAACATGAGCGGTTGTGCCTAATTCATTTTTCACGTGCTGTGTAATCCTGTTGCCTGAATTAACCCCCTGCTCTAGCAGACAAGACGTTGCTAAAGAGCAGAGATGCCTGTTTATGTGATCACATGTACTGTAGGCTGATCTAATACGAGGCTCAGTGAATTAGGAATCTGCTGTATCACAAAATCTACTTTATGGCCAGATAATGTGATTTGCTAATGCCACCTTGAAGTGTCTGAGTGTTTTAGCCCACTGTCTTCTTCAAAGTCTGGGTCAAGAGACCCAGCGGGTCATTGAAGGGTAAAGAAAAATGACTGTGACTATCTCCTGTTAAAATAATTCCTCCAAAAATACCTCAAGCTCCTCACATTAAAAAAAACAAAAAAACCAAACTGTATGAATACACCTTTCAAGCTCTTATTCTATGGGAAAATAAACTTTCATTTCAATGTCATGCATCTGTGAAAGTTGCTTATCTGCTCGTCCACAGTTTTATAGCATAAAGTTAAATAAAATGTTATCAACTAGAGCTACAAAATAAATGTAGGAAACCCTGTTTATGCCCTCGCTTTAACTATAAATTGCTTTTGTACTTGAATTATATATTTGTTTTCCGCTCTAATGTAAGCCACCAGATTTGAACTTTTAGAAGAAATCTGTCATCTGAAAAAAGGTTAGGTAGCCACTGTTTAGAGCTTTTTTTACAGTGTTTTTGTTTTGTCTTGGAAAGAAAAAATTGTAGACAATAGTAGCGCCGCTTATTTGCGAGAGAGGCATACAACATACATGTATGTACATACAACAGCATCTCCCAGGAAATCACATTCTCCCTTAAGTCCCTTAACTACTACTATAGCCCTGCACTGTGACTGAGAGTGTAATTGAATGAACTACTAGTACGAGAGAGCGTACTCGTATTTCCTCAAACATCTTTATTCTCATCATTGCATAACACAGCACATCCGGCATCGTGTTAGACAAACACGGTGAGCAAGTGTGATGGTATGTGTGGCTCATCAATGCGTCTCCACTTCTTTCACCTTTCGTCTAACAATCTTCTCTTCTCTTTCTCCAACTCTGGAGTGCCAACCGCAGCGCCTCAAGAGATTGTTTTTGTTGAGGGTGGAATGACGGGGTGGGGGGT